>NIVC01002156.1:37500-122500 GCA_002269645.1 Macrostomum lignano | reverse complement strand
CAAAGGATGAGACACACATGATGAAGCAGAGGATGAGACACACATGATGAAGCAGAGGATGAGACACACAGGATGAAGCCGAGGATGAGACACACAGGATGAAGCAGAGGATGAGACAGACAGGATGAAGCAGAGGATGAGACACACAGGATGAAGCAGAGGTTGAGACACACAGGATGAAGCAGAGGATGAGACACACAAGATGAAGCAGGGATGAGACAGACAGGATGAAGCAGAGGATGAGACACACAGGATGAAGCAGAGGATGAGACACACAAGATGAAGCAGAGGATGAGACACACAGGATGAAGCAGAGGATGAGACACACAGGATGAAGCAGAGGATGAGACACACAGGATGAAGCAGAGGATGAGACACACAGGATGAAGCAGAGGATGAGACACACAGGATGAAGCAGAGGATGAGACACACAAGATGAAGCAGAGGATGAGACACACAAGATGAAGCAGAGGATGAGACACACAGGATGAAGCAGAGGATGAGACACACAGGATGAAGCAGAGGATGAGACACACAGGATGAAGCAGAGGATGAGACACACAGGATGAAGCAGAGGATAAGACACACAGGATGAAGCAGAGGATGAGACACACAGGATGAAGCAGAGGATAAAGCAGAGGATGAAGCAGAGGATGAAGCAGAGGATGAAGCAGAGGATGAAGCAGAGGATAAAGCAGATGATGAAACAGACAGGATGAAGCAGAGGATGAAGCAGAGGATAAAGCAGAGGATGAAACAGACTGGATGAAGCAGAGGATGAAGCAGAGGATAAAGCAGAGGATGAGACACACAGGATGAATCAGATGATGAGACACACACGATGAAGCAGAGGATGAGACACACAGGATGAAGCAGAGGATGAAGCAGAGGATGAAGCAGAGGATAAAACAGAGGATGAAGCAGAGGATAAAGCAGAGGATGAGACACACAGGATGAAGCAGAGGATGAGACAGACAGGATGAAGCAGAGGATGAGACACACAGGATGAAGCGGAGGATGAGACACACAGGATGAAGCAGAGGATGAGACACACAGGATGAAGCAGAGGATGAGACACACAGGATGAAGCAGAGGATGAGACAGACAGGATGAAGCAGAGGATGAGACACACAGGATGAAGCAGAGGATGAGACACACAGGATGAAGCAGAGGATGAGACAGACAGGATGAAGCAGAGGATGAGACACACATAATGAAGCAGAGGATGAGACACACATGATGAAGCAGAGGATGAGACACACATGATGAAGCAGAGGATGAGACACACATGATGAAGCAGAGGATGAGACACACAGGATGAAGCAGAGGATGAGACACACAGGATGAAGCAGAGGATGAGACACACAGGATGAAGCAGAGGATGAGACACACAGGATGAAGCAGAGGATGAAGCAGAGGATGAAGCAGAGGATAAAACAGAGGATGAAGCAGAGGATAAAGCAGAGGATGAGACACACAGGATGAAGCAGAGGATGAGACACACAGGATGAAGCAGAGGATGAGACACACAAGATGAAGCAGAGGATGAGACACACAAGATGAAGCAGAGGATGAGACACACAGGATGAAGCAGAGGATGAGACACACAGGATGAAGCAGAGGATGAGACACACAGGATGAAGCAGAGGATGAGACACACAGGATGAAGCAGAGGATGAGACACACAGGATGAAGCAGAGGATGAGACACACAGGATGAAGCAGAGGATGAAGCAGAGGATGAAGCAGAGGATGAAGCAGAGGATGAAGCAGAGGATGAAGCAGAGGATGAAGCAGAGGATAAAGCAGATGATGAAACAGACAGGATGAAGCAGAGGATGAAGCAGAGGATAAAGCAGAGGATGAAACAGACTGGATGAAGCAGAGGATGAAGCAGAGGATAAAGCAGAGGATGAGACACACAGGATGAATCAGATGATGAGAGACACACGATGAAGCAGAGGATGAGACACACAGGATGAAGCAGATGATGAAGCAGAGGATGAAGCAGAGGATAAAACAGAGGATGAAGCAGAGGATAAAGCAGAGGATGAGACACACAGGATGAAGCAGAGGATGAGACAGACAGGATGAAGCAGAGGATGAGACACACAGGATGAAGCGGAGGATGAGACACACAGGATGAAGCAGAGGATGAGACACACAGGATGAAGCAGAGGATGAGACACACAGGATGAAGCAGAGGATGAGACAGACAGGATGAAGCAGAGGATGAGACACACAGGATGAAGCAGAGGATGAGACACACAGGATGAAGCAGAGGATGAGACAGACAGGATGAAGCAGAGGATGAGACACACATAATGAAGCAGAGGATGAGACACACATGATGAAGCAGAGGATGAGACACACATGATGAAGCAGAGGATGAGACACACATGATGAAGCAGAGGATGAGACACACAGGATGAAGCAGAGGATGAGACACACAGGATGAAGCAGAGGATGAGACACACAGGATGAAGCAGAGGATGAGACACACAGGATGAAGCAGAGGATGAAGCAGAGGATGAAGCAGAGGATAAAACAGAGGATGAAGCAGAGGATAAAGCAGAGGATGAGACACACAGGATGAAGCAGAGGATGAGACACACAGGATGAAGCAGAGGATGAGACACACAGGATGAAGCAGAGGATGAGACACACAGGATGAAGCAGAGGATGAGACACACAGGATGAAGCAGAGGATGAGACACACAGGATGAAGCAGAGGATGAGACACACAGGATGAAGCAGAGGATGAGACACACAGGATGAAGCAGAGGATGAGACACACAGGATGAAGCAGAGGATGAGACACACAGGATGAAGCAGAGGATGAAGCAGAGGATGAAGCAGAGGATAAAACAGAGGATGAAGCAGAGGATAAAGCAGAGGATGAGACACACAGGATGAAGCAGAGGATGAGACACACAGGATGAAGCAGAGGATGAGACACACAGGATGAAGCAGAGGATGAGACACACAGGATGAAGCAGAGGATGAGACACACAGGATGAAGCAGGGATGAGACACACAGGATGAAGCAGAGGATGAGACACACAGGATGAAGCAGGGATGAGACAGACAGGATGAAGCAGAGGATGAGACACACAGGATGAAGCAGAGGATGAGACACACATGATGAAGCAGAGGATGAGACACACATGATGAAGCAGAGGATGAGACACACAGGATGAAGCCGAGGATGAGACACACAGGATGAAGCAGAGGATGAGACAGACAGGATGAAGCAGAGGATGAGACACACAGGATGAAGCAGAGGATGAGACACACAGGATGAAGCAGAGGATGAGACACACAGATGAAGCAGGGATGAGACAGACAGGATGAAGCAGAGGATGAGACACACAGGATGAAGCAGAGGATGAGACACACAGATGAAGCAGAGGATGAGACACACAGGATGAAGCAGAGGATGAGACACACAGGATGAAGCAGAGGATGAGACACACAGGATGAAGCAGAGGATGAGACAACAGGATGAAGCAGAGGATGAGACACACAGGATGAAGCAGAGGATGAGACACACAGATGAAGCAGAGGATGAGACACACAGATGAAGCAGAGGATGAGACACACAGGATGAAGCAGAGGATGAGACACACAGGATGAAGCAGAGGATGAGACACACAGGATGAAGCAGAGGATGAGACACACAGGATGAAGCAGAGGATGAGACACACAGGATGAAGCAGAGGATGAGACACACAGGATGAAGCAGAGGATAAAGCAGAGGATGAAGCAGAGGATGAAGCAGAGGATGAAGCAGAGGATAAAGCAGAGGATAAAGCAAATGATGAAACAGACAGGATGAAGCAGAGGATGAAGCAGAGGATAAAGCAGAGGATGAAACAGACAGGATGAAGCAGAGGATGAAGCAGAGGATAAAGCAGAGGATGAGACACACAGGATGAATCAGATGATGAGACACACACGATGAAGCAGAGGATGAGACACACAGGATGAAGCAGAGGATGAAGCAGAGGATGAAGCAGAGGATAAAACAGAGGATGAAGCAGAGGATAAAGCAGAGGATGAGACACACAGGATGAAGCAGAGGATGAAGCAGAGGATGAAGCAGAGGATAAAACAGAGGATGAAGCAGAGGATAAAGCAGAGGATGAGACACACAGGATGAAGCAGAGGATGAGACAGACAGGATGAAGCAGAGGATGAGACACACAGGATGAAGCAGAGGATGAGACACACAGGATGAAGCAGAGGATGAGACACACAGGATGAAGCAGAGGATAAAACAGAGGATGAAGCAGAGGATAAAGCAGAGGATGAGACACACAGGATGAAGCAGAGGATGAGACACACAGGATGAAGCAGAGGATGAGACACACAGGATGAAGCAGAGGATGAGACACACAGGATGAAGCAGAGGATGAGACAGACAGGATGAAGCAGAGGATGAGACACACAGGATGAAGCAGAGGATGAGACACACAGGATGAAGCAGAGGATGAGACACACAGGATGAAGCAGAGGATGAAGCAGAGGATGAAGCAGAGGATAAAACAGAGGATGAAGCAGAGGATAAAGCAGAGGATGAGACACACAGGATGAAGCAGAGGATGAGACACACAGGATGAAGCAGAGGATGAGACACACAGGATGAAGCAGAGGATGAGACACACAGGATGAAGCAGAGGATGAGACACACAGGATGAAGCAGAGGATGAGACACACAGGATGAAGCAGAGGATGAGACACACAGGATGAAGCAGAGGATGAGACACACAGGATGAAGCAGAGGATGAAGCAGAGGATAAAACGAGGATGAAGCAGAGGATAAAGCAGAGGATGAGACACACAGGATGAAGCAGAGGATGAGACACACAGGATGAAGCAGAGGATGAGACACACAGGATGAAGCGGAGGATGAGACACACCTCTGTTTTACACACACACACAGGACACACAGGAGACACACAGGATGAAGCAGCGGATGAGACACACAGGATGAAGCAGAGGATAAAGCAGAGGATGAGACACACAGGATGAAGCAGAGGATGAGACACACAGGATGAAGCAGAGGATGAGACACACAGGATGAAGCAGAGGATGAAGCAGAGGATGAAGCAGAGGATAAAACAGAGGATGAAGCAGAGGATAAAGCAGAGGATGAGACACACAGGATGAAGCAGAGGATGAGACACACAGGATGAAGCAGAGGATGAGACACACAGGATGAAGCGGAGGATGAGACACACAGGATGAAGCAGAGGATGAGACAGACAGGATGAAGCAGAGGATGAGACACACAGGATGAAGCAGAGGATGAGACAGACAGGATGAAGCAGAGGATGAGACAGACAGGATGAAGCAGAGGATGAGACACACATGATGAAGCAGAGGATGAGACACACATGATGAAGCAGAGGATGAGACACACATGATGAAGCAGAGGATGAGACACACAGGATGAAGCAGAGGATGAGACACACAGGATGAAGCAGAGGATGAGACACACAGGATGAAGCAGAGGATGAGACACACAGGATGAAGCAGAGGATGAGACACACAGGATGAAGCAGAGGATGAAGCAGACAGGATGAAGCAGAGGATGAGACACACAGGATGAAGCAGAGGATGAGACAGACAGGATGAAGCAGAGGATGAGACACACAGGATGAAGCAGAGGATGAGACACACAGGATGAAGCAGAGGATGAGACACACAGGATGAAGCAGAGGATGAGACACACAGGATGAAGCAGAGGATGAGACACACAGGATGAAGCAGAGGATGAAGCAGAGGATGAAGCAGAGGATAAAACAGAGGATGAAGCAGAGGATAAAGCAGAGGATGAGACACACAGGATGAAGCAGAGGATGAGACAGACAGGATGAAGCAGAGGATGAGACACACAGGATGAAGCGAGGATGAGACACACAGGATGAAGCAGAGGATGAGACACACAGGATGAAGCAGAGGATGAGACACACAGGATGAAGCAGAGGATGAGACAGACAGGATGAAGCAGAGGATGAGACACACAGGATGAAGCAGAGGATGAGACACACAGGATGAAGCAGAGGATGAGACACACAGGATGAAGCAGAGGATGAGACACACAGGATGAAGCAGAGGATGAGACACACAGGATGAAGCAGAGGATAAAGCAGAGGATGAAGCAGAGGATGAAGCAGAGGATGAAGCAGAGGATGAAGCAGAGGATAAAGCAGATGATGAAACAGACAGGATGAAGCAGAGGATGAAGCAGAGGATAAAGCAGAGGATGAAACAGACAGGATGAAGCAGAGGATGAAGCAGAGGATAAAGCAGAGGATGAGACACACAGGATGAAGCAGAGGATGAGACACACAGGATGAAGCAGAGGATGAGACACACAGGATGAAGCAGAGGATGAAGCAGAGGATGAAGCAGAGGATAAAACAGAGGATGAAGCAGAGGATAAAGCAGAGGATGAGACACACAGGATGAAGCAGAGGATGAGACAGACAGGATGAAGCAGAGGATGAGACACACAGGATGAAGCAGAGGATGAGACACACAGGATGAAGCAGAGGATGAGACACACAGGATGAAGCAGAGGATGAGACACACAGGATGAAGCAGAGGATGAGACAGACAGGATGAAGCAGAGGATGAGACACACAGGATGAAGCAGAGGATGAGACACACAGGATGAAGCAGAGGATGAGACAGACAGGATGAAGCAGAGGATGAGACACACATGATGAAGCAGAGGATGAGACACACATGATGAAGCAGAGGATGAGACACACATGATGAAGCAGAGGATGAGACACACCGGATGAAGCAGAGGATGAGACACACAGGATGAAGCAGAGGATGAGACACACAGGATGAAGCAGAGGATGAGACACACAGGATGAAGCAGAGGATGAAGCAGAGGATGAAGCAGAGGATAAAACAGAGGATGAAGCAGAGGATAAAGCAGAGGATGAGACACACAGGATGAAGCAGAGGATGAGACACACAGGATGAAGCAGAGGATGAGACACACAGGATGAAGCAGAGGATGAGACACACAGGATGAAGCAGAGGATGAGACACACAGGATGAAGCAGAGGATGAGACACACAGGATGAAGCAGAGGATGAGACACACAGGATGAAGCAGAGGATGAGACACACAGGATGAAGCAGAGGATGAGACACACAGGATGAAGCAGAGGATGAGACACACAGGATGAAGCAGAGGATGAGACACACAGGATGAAGCAGAGGATGAGACACACAGGATGAAGCAGAGGATGAGACACACAGGATGAAGCAGAGGATGAGACACACAGGATGAAGCAGAGGATGAGACACACAGGATGAAGCAGAGGATGAGACACACAGGATGAAGCAGAGGATGAGACACACAGGATGAAGCAGAGGATGAAGCAGAGGATAAAACAGAGGATGAAGCAGAGGATAAAGCAGAGGATGAGACACACAGGATGAAGCAGGGATGAGACACACAGGATGAAGCAGAGGATGAGACACACAGGATGAAGCAGAGGATGAGACACACAGGATGAAGCAGAGGATGAGACACACAGGATGAAGCAGAGGATGAGACACACAGGATGAAGCAGAGGATGAGACACACAGGATGAAGCAGAGGATGAGACACACAGGATGAAGCAGAGGATGAGACACACAGGATGAAGCAGAGGATGAGACAGACAGGATGAAGCAGAGGATGAGACACACATGATGAAGCAGAGGATGAGACACACAGGATGAAGCAGAGGATGAGACACACAGGATGAAGCAGAGGATGAGACACACAGGATGAAGCAGAGGATGAGACACACAGGATGAAGCAGAGGATGAGACACACAGGATGAAGCAGAGGATGAGACACACAGGATGAAGCAGAGGATGAGACACACAGGATGAAGCAGAGGATGAAGCAGAGGATGAAGCAGAGGATAAAACAGAGGATGAAGCAGAGGATGAAGCAGAGGATGAGACACACAGGATGAAGCAGAGGATGAGACACACAGGATGAAGCAGAGGATGAGACACACAGGATGAAGCAGAGGATGAGACACACAGGATGAAGCAGAGGATGAGACACACAGGATGAAGCAGAGGATGAGACACACAGGATGAAGCAGAGGATGAGACAGACAGGATGAAGCAGAGGATGAGACACACAGGATGAAGCAGAGGATGAGACACACAGGATGAAGCAGAGGATGAGACAGACAGGATGAAGCAGAGGATGAGACACACATGATGAAGCAGAGGATGAGACACACATGATGAAGCAGAGGATGAGACACACAGGATGAAGCAGAGGATGAGACACACATGATGAAGCAGAGGATGAGACACACAGGATGAAGCAGAGGATGAGACACACAGGATGAAGCAGAGGATGAGACACACAGGATGAAGCAGAGGATGAGACACACAGGATGAAGCAGAGGATGAGACACACAGGATGAAGCAGAGGATGAGACACACAGGATGAAGCAGAGGATGAGACACACAGGATGAAGCAGAGGATAAAGCAGAGGATGAAGCAGAGGATGAAGCAGAGGATGAAGCAGAGGATGAAGCAGAGGATAAAGCAGATGATGAAACAGACAGGATGAAGCAGAGGATGAGCAACAGGATAAAGCAGAGGATGAAACAGACAGGATGAAGCAGAGGATGAAGCAGAGGATGAAGCAGAGGATGAGACACACAGGATGAAGCAGAGGATGAGACAACACGATGAAGCAGAGGATGAGACACACAGGATGAAGCAGAGGATGAAGCAGAGGATGAAGCAGAGGATAAAACAGAGGATGAAGCAGAGGATAAAGCAGAGGATGAGACACACAGGATGAAGCAGAGGATGAGACAGACAGGATGAAGCAGAGGATAAAGCAGAGGATGAAGCAGAGGATGAAGCAGAGGATGAAGCAGAGGATGAAGCAGAGGATAAAGCAGATGATGAAACAGACAGGATGAAGCAGAGGATGAAGCAGAGGATAAAGCAGAGGATGAAACAGACTGGATGAAGCAGAGGATGAAGCAGAGGATGAAGCAGAGGATGAGACACACAGGATGAAGCAGAGGATGAGACACACGATGAAGCAGAGGATGAGACACACAGGATGAAGCAGATGATGAAGCAGAGGATGAAGCAGAGGATAAAACAGAGGATGAAGCAGAGGATAAAGCAGAGGATGAGACACACAGGATGAAGCAGAGGATGAGACAGACAGGATGAAGCAGAGGATGAGACACACAGGATGAAGCAGAGGATGAGACACACAGGATGAAGCAGAGGATGAGACACACAGGATGAAGCAGAGGATGAGACACACAGGATGAAGCAGAGGATGAGACACACAGGATGAAGCAGAGGATGAGACACACAGGATGAAGCAGAGGATGAGACACACAGGATGAAGCAGAGGATGAGACACACAGGATGAAGCAGAGGATGAGACACACAGGATGAAGCAGAGGATGAGACACACAGGATGAAGCAGAGGATGAGACACACAGATGAAGCAGAGGATGAGACACACATGATGAAGCAGAGGATGAGACACACAGGATGAAGCAGAGGATGAGACACACAGGATGAAGCAGAGGATGAGACACACAGGATGAAGCAGAGGATGAGACACACAGGATGAAGCAGAGGATGAGACACACAGGATGAAGCAGAGGATGAACAGAGGATGAAGCAGAGGATAAAGCAGAGGATGAGACACACAGGATGAAGCAGAGGATGAGACACACAGGATGAAGCAGAGGATGAGACACACAGGATGAAGCAGAGGATGAGACACACAGGATGAAGCAGAGGATGAGACACACAGGATGAAGCAGAGGATGAGACACACAGGATGAAGCAGAGGATGAGACACACAGGATGAAGCAGAGGATGAGACACACAGGATGAAGCAGAGGATGAGACACACAGGATGAAGCAGAGGATGAGACACACAGGATGAAGCAGAGGATGAGCACAGGATGAAGCAGAGGATGAACAGAGGATGAAGCAGAGGATAAAGCAGAGGATGAGACACACAGGATGAAGCAGAGGATGAGACACACAGGATGAAGCAGAGGATGAGACACACAGGATGAAGCAGAGGATGAGACACACAGGATGAAGCAGAGGATGAGACACACAGGATGAAGCAGAGGATGAGAGCACACAGGATGAAGCAGAGGATGAGACACACAGGATGAAGCAGAGGATGAGACAGACAGGATGAAGCAGAGGATGAGACACACAGGATGAAGCAGAGGATGAGACACACAGGATGAAGCAGAGGATGAGACACACAGGATGAAGCAGAGGATGAGACACACAGGATGAAGCAGAGGATGAGACACACAGGATGAAGCAGAGGATGAGACAGACAGGATGAAGCAGAGGATGAGACACACAGGATGAAGCAGAGGATGAGACACACAGGATGAAGCAGAGGATGAGACACACAGGATGAAGCAGAGGATGAGACAGACAGGATGAAGCAGAGGATGAGACACACAGGATGAAGCAGAGGATGAGACACACAGGATGAAGCAGAGGATGAGACACACAGGATGAAGCAGAGGATGAGACACACAGGATGAAGCAGAGGATGAGACACACAGGATGAAGCAGAGGATGAGACAACAGGATGAAGCAGAGGATGAGACACACAGGATGAAGCAGAGGATGAGACACACAGGATGAAGCAGAGGATGAGACACACAGATGAAGCAGAGGATGAGACACACAGGATGAAGCAGAGGATGAGACACACAGGATGAAGCAGAGGATGAGACACACAGGATGAAGCAGAGGATGAGACACACAGGATGAAGCAGAGGATGAGACACACAGGATGAAGCAGAGGATGAGACACACAGGATGAAGCAGAGGATAAAGCAGAGGATGAAGCAGAGGATGAAGCAGAGGATGAAGCAGAGGATAAAGCAGAGGATAAGCAGAGATGAACAGACAGGATGAAGCAGAGGATGAAGCAGAGGATAAAGCAGAGGATGAACAGACAGGATGAAGCAGAGGATGAAGCAGAGGATGAAGCAGAGGATGAGACACACAGGATGAAGCAGAGGATGAGACACACAGGATGAAGCAGAGGATGAGACACACAGGATGAAGCAGAGGATGAAGCAGAGGATGAAGCAGAGGATAAAACAGAGGATGAAGCAGAGGATAAAGCAGAGGATGAGACACACAGGATGAAGCAGAGGATGAAGCAGAGGATGAAGCAGAGGATAAAACAGAGGATGAAGCAGAGGATAAAGCAGAGGATGAGACACACAGGATGAAGCAGAGGATGAGACAGACAGGATGAAGCAGAGGATGAGACACACAGGATGAAGCGGAGGATGAGACACACAGGATGAAGCAGAGGATGAGACACACAGGATGAAGCAGAGGATAAAACAGAGGATGAAGCAGAGGATAAAGCAGAGGATGAGACACACAGGATGAAGCAGAGGATGAGACACACAGGATGAAGCAGAGGATGAGACACACAGGATGAAGCAGAGGATGAGACACACAGGATGAAGCAGAGGATGAGACAGACAGGATGAAGCAGAGGATGAGACACACAGGATGAAGCAGAGGATGAGACACACAGGATGAAGCAGAGGATGAGACACACAGGATGAAGCAGAGGATGAAGCAGAGGATGAAGCAGAGGATAAAACAGAGGATGAAGCAGAGGATAAAGCAGAGGATGAGACACACAGGATGAAGCAGAGGATGAGACACACAGGATGAAGCAGAGGATGAGACACACAGGATGAAGCAGAGGATGAGACACACAGGATGAAGCAGAGGATGAGACACACAGGATGAAGCAGAGGATGAGACACACAGGATGAAGCAGAGGATGAGACACACAGGATGAAGCAGAGGATGAGACACACAGGATGAAGCAGAGGATGAAGCAGAGGATAAAACAGAGGATGAAGCAGAGGATAAAGCAGAGGATGAGACACACAGGATGAAGCAGAGGATGAGACACACAGGATGAAGCAGAGGATGAGACACACAGGATGAAGCAGAGGATGAGACACACTGACACACACAGGAACACAGGAGACACACAGGATGAAGCAGAGGATGAGACACACAGGATGAAGCAGAGGATAAAGCAGAGGATGAGACACACAGGATGAAGCAGAGGATGAGACACACAGGATGAAGCAGAGGATGAGACACACAGGATGAAGCAGAGGATGAAGCAGAGGATGAAGCAGAGGATAAAACAGAGGATGAAGCAGAGGATAAAGCAGAGGATGAGACACACAGGATGAAGCAGAGGATGAGACACACAGGATGAAGCAGAGGATGAGACACACAGGATGAAGCAGAGGATGAGACACACAGGATGAAGCAGAGGATGAGACACACAGGATGAAGCAGAGGATGAGACACACAGGATGAAGCAGAGGATGAGACACACAGGATGAAGCAGAGGATGAGACACACAGGATGAAGCAGAGGATGAGACACACAGGATGAAGCAGAGGATGAGACACACAGGATGAAGCAGAGGATGAGACACACAGGATGAAGCAGAGGATGAGACACACAGGATGAAGCAGAGGATGAGACACACAGGATGAAGCAGAGGATGAGACACACAGGATGAAGCAGAGGATGAGACACACAGGATGAAGCAGAGGATGAGACACACAGGATGAAGCAGAGGATGAGCAGACAGGATGAAGCAGAGGATGAGACACACAGGATGAAGCAGAGGATGAGACAGACAGGATGAAGCAGAGGATGAGACACACAGGATGAAGCAGAGGATGAGACACACAGGATGAAGCAGAGGATGAGACACACAGGATGAAGCAGAGGATGAGACACACAGGATGAAGCAGAGGATGAGACACACAGGATGAAGCAGAGGATGAAGCAGAGGATGAAGCAGAGGATAAAACAGAGGATGAAGCAGAGGATAAAGCAGAGGATGAGACACACAGGATGAAGCAGAGGATGAGACAGACAGGATGAAGCAGAGGATGAGACACACAGGATGAAGCAGAGGATGAGACACACAGGATGAAGCAGAGGATGAGACACACAGGATGAAGCAGAGGATGAGACACACAGGATGAAGCAGAGGATGAGACACACAGGATGAAGCAGAGGATGAGACACACAGGATGAAGCAGAGGATGAGACACACAGGATGAAGCAGAGGATGAGACACACAGGATGAAGCAGAGGATGAGACACACAGGATGAAGCAGAGGATGAGACACACAGGATGAAGCAGAGGATAAGCAGAGGATGAAGCAGAGGATGAAGCAGAGGATGAAGCAGAGGATGAAGCAGAGGATGAAGCAGATGATGAACAGACAGGATGAAGCAGAGGATGAGCAGAGGATAAAGCAGAGGATGAACAGACAGGATGAAGCAGAGGATGAAGCAGAGGATGAAGCAGAGGATGAGACACACAGGATGAAGCAGAGGATGAGACACACAGGATGAAGCAGAGGATGAGACACACAGGATGAAGCAGAGGATGAAGCAGAGGATGAAGCAGAGGATAAACAGAGGATGAAGCAGAGGATGAAGCAGAGGATGAGACACACAGGATGAAGCAGAGGATGAGACAGACAGGATGAAGCAGAGGATGAGACACACAGGATGAAGCAGAGGATGAGACACACAGGATGAAGCAGAGGATGAGACACACAGGATGAAGCAGAGGATGAGACACACAGGATGAAGCAGAGGATGAGACACACAGGATGAAGCAGAGGATGAGACACACAGGATGAAGCAGAGGATGAGACACACAGGATGAAGCAGAGGATGAGACACACAGGATGAAGCAGAGGATGAGACACACAGGATGAAGCAGAGGATGAGACACACAGGATGAAGCAGAGGATGAGACACACAGGATGAAGCAGAGGATGAGACACAGGATGAAGCAGAGGATGAGACACACAGGATGAAGCAGAGGATGAGACACACAGGATGAAGCAGAGGATGAGACACACAGGATGAAGCAGAGGATGAAGCAGAGGATGAAGCAGAGGATAAAACAGAGGATGAAGCAGAGGATAAAGCAGAGGATGAGACACACAGGATGAAGCAGAGGATGAGACACACAGGATGAAGCAGAGGATGAGACACACAGGATGAAGCAGAGGATGAGACACACAGGATGAAGCAGAGGATGAGACACACAGGATGAAGCAGAGGATGAGACACACAGGATGAAGCAGAGGATGAGACACACAGGATGAAGCAGAGGATGAGACACACAGGATGAAGCAGAGGATGAGACACACAGGATGAAGCAGAGGATGAGACACACAGGATGAAGCAGAGGATGAGACACACAGGATGAAGCAGAGGATGAGACACACAGGATGAAGCAGAGGATGAGACACACAGGATGAAGCAGAGGATGAGACACACAGGATGAAGCAGAGGATGAGACACACAGGATGAAGCAGAGGATGAGACACACAGGATGAAGCAGAGGATGAAGCAGAGGATGAACAGAGGATGAAGCAGAGGATGAAGCAGAGGATGAGACACACAGGATGAAGCAGAGGATGAGACACACAGGATGAAGCAGAGGATGAGACACACAGGATGAAGCAGAGGATGAGACACACAGGATGAAGCAGAGGATGAGACACACAGGATGAAGCAGAGGATGAGACACACAGGATGAAGCAGAGGATGAGACACACAGGATGAAGCAGAGGATGAGACACACAGGATGAAGCAGAGGATGAGACACACAGGATGAAGCAGAGGATGAGACACACAGGATGAAGCAGAGGATGAGACACACAGGATGAAGCAGAGGATGAGACACACAGGATGAAGCAGAGGATGAGACACACAGGATGAAGCAGAGGATGAGACACACAGGATGAAGCAGAGGATGAGACACACAGGATGAAGCAGAGGATGAGACACACAGGATGAAGCAGAGGATGAGACACACAGGATGAAGCAGAGGATGAGACACACAGGATGAAGCAGAGGATGAAGCAGAGGATGAAGCAGAGGATAAAACAGAGGATGAAGCAGAGGATGAAGCAGAGGATGAGACACACAGGATGAAGCAGAGGATGAGACACACAGGATGAAGCAGAGGATGAGACACACAGGATGAAGCAGAGGATGAGACACACAGGATGAAGCAGAGGATGAGACACACAGGATGAAGCAGAGGATGAGACACACAGGATGAAGCAGAGGATGAGACACACAGGATGAAGCAGAGGATGAGACACACAGGATGAAGCAGAGGATGAGACACACAGGATGAAGCAGAGGATGAGACAGACAGGATGAAGCAGAGGATGAGACACACAGGATGAAGCAGAGGATGAGACACACAGGATGAAGCAGAGGATGAGACACACAGGATGAAGCAGAGGATGAGACACACAGGATGAAGCAGAGGATGAGACACACAGGATGAAGCAGAGGATGAGACACACAGGATGAAGCAGAGGATGAGACACACAGGATGAAGCAGAGGATGAGACACACAGGATGAAGCAGAGGATGAGACACACAGGATGAAGCAGAGGATGAGACACACAGGATGAAGCAGAGGATGAGACACACAGGATGAAGCAGAGGATAAAGCAGAGGATGAAGCAGAGGATGAAGCAGAGGATGAAGCAGAGGATGAAGCAGAGGATGAAGCAGAGGATGAACAGACAGGATGAAGCAGAGGATGAGCACAGGATGAAGCAGAGGATGAACAGACAGGATGAAGCAGAGGATGACACAGATGAAGCAGAGGATGAGACACACAGGATGAAGCAGAGGATGAGACACAGGATGAAGCAGAGGATGAGACACACAGGATGAAGCAGAGGATGAAGCAGAGGATGAAGCAGAGGATAAAACAGAGGATGAAGCAGAGGATGAAGCAGAGGATGAGACACACAGGATGAAGCAGAGGATGAGACAGACAGGATGAAGCAGAGGATGAGACACACAGGATGAAGCAGAGGATGAGACACACAGGATGAAGCAGAGGATGAGACACACAGGATGAAGCAGAGGATGAGACACACAGGATGAAGCAGAGGATGAGACACACAGGATGAAGCAGAGGATGAGACACACAGGATGAAGCAGAGGATGAGACACACAGGATGAAGCAGAGGATGAGACACACAGGATGAAGCAGAGGATGAGACACACAGGATGAAGCAGAGGATGAGACACACAGGATGAAGCAGAGGATGAGACACACAGGATGAAGCAGAGGATGAGACACACAGGATGAAGCAGAGGATGAGACACACAGGATGAAGCAGAGGATGAGACACACAGGATGAAGCAGAGGATGAGACACACAGGATGAAGCAGAGGATGAGACACACAGGATGAAGCAGAGGATGAGACACACAGGATGAAGCAGAGGATGAAGCAGAGGATGAAGCAGAGGATAAACAGAGGATGAACACAGGATGAAGCAGAGGATGAGACACACAGGATGAAGCAGAGGATGAGACACACAGGATGAAGCAGAGGATGAGACACACAGGATGAAGCAGAGGATGAGACACACAGGATGAAGCAGAGGATGAGACACACAGGATGAAGCAGAGGATGAGACACACAGGATGAAGCAGAGGATGAGACACACAGGATGAAGCAGAGGATGAGACACACAGGATGAAGCAGAGGATGAGACACACAGGATGAAGCAGAGGATGAGACAGACAGGATGAAGCAGAGGATGAGACACACAGGATGAAGCAGAGGATGAGACACACAGGATGAAGCAGAGGATGAGACACACAGGATGAAGCAGAGGATGAGACACACAATGAAGCAGAGGATGAAGCAGAGGATGAACAGAGGATGAAGCAGAGGATGAGACACACAGGATGAAGCAGAGGATGAGACACACAGGATGAAGCAGAGGATGAGACACACAGGATGAAGCAGAGGATGAGACACACAGGATGAAGCAGAGGATGAGACACACAGGATGAAGCAGAGGATGAGACACACAGGATGAAGCAGAGGATGAGACACACAGGATGAAGCAGAGGATGAGACACACAGGATGAAGCAGAGGATGAGACACACAGGATGAAGCAGAGGATGAGACACACAGGATGAAGCAGAGGATGAGACACACAGGATGAAGCAGAGGATGAGACACACAGGATGAAGCAGAGGATGAGACACACAGGATGAAGCAGAGGATGAGACACACAGGATGAAGCAGAGGATGAAGCAGAGGATGAAGCAGAGGATAAAACAGAGGATGAAGCAGAGGATGAAGCAGAGGATGAGACACACAGGATGAAGCAGAGGATGAGACACACAGGATGAAGCAGAGGATGAGACACACAGGATGAAGCAGAGGATGAGACACACAGGATGAAGCAGAGGATGAGACACACAGGATGAAGCAGAGGATGAGACACACAGGATGAAGCAGAGGATGAGACACACAGGATGAAGCAGAGGATGAGACACACAGGATGAAGCAGAGGATGAGACACACAGGATGAAGCAGAGGATGAGACACACAGGATGAAGCAGAGGATGAGACAGACAGGATGAAGCAGAGGATGAGACACACAGGATGAAGCAGAGGATGAGACACACAGGATGAAGCAGAGGATGAGACACACAGGATGAAGCAGAGGATGAGACACACAGGATGAAGCAGAGGATGAGACACACAGGATGAAGCAGAGGATGAGACACACAGGATGAAGCAGAGGATGAGACACACAGGATGAAGCAGAGGATGAGACACACAGGATGAAGCAGAGGATGAGACACACAGGATGAAGCAGAGGATGAACAGAGGATGAAGCAGAGGATAAACAGAGGATGAAGCAGAGGATAAACAGAGGATGAACAGAGGATGAAGCAGAGGATGAGACACACAGGATGAAGCAGAGGATGAGACACACAGGATGAAGCAGAGGATGAGACACACAGGATGAAGCAGAGGATGAGACACACAGGATGAAGCAGAGGATGAGACACACAGGATGAAGCAGAGGATGAGACACACAGGATGAAGCAGAGGATGAGACAGACAGGATGAAGCAGAGGATGAGACACACAGGATGAAGCAGAGGATGAAGCAGAGGATGAAGCAGAGGATAAAACAGAGGATGAAGCAGAGGATAAAGCAGAGGATGAGACACACAGGATGAAGCAGAGGATGAGACACACAGGATGAAGCAGAGGATGAGACACACAGGATGAAGCAGAGGATGAGACACACAGGATGAAGCAGAGGATGAGACACACAGGATGAAGCAGAGGATGAGACACACAGGATGAAGCAGAGGATGAGACACACAGGATGAAGCAGAGGATGAGACAGACAGGATGAAGCAGAGGATGAGACACACAGGATGAAGCAGAGGATGAAGCAGAGGATGAAGCAGAGGATAAACAGAGGATGAAGCACAGGATGAAGCAGAGGATGAGACACACAGGATGAAGCAGAGGATGAGACAGACAGGATGAAGCAGAGGATGAGACACACAGATGAAGCAGAGGATGAGACACACAGGATGAAGCAGAGGATGAGACACACATGATGAAGCAGAGGATGAAGCAGAGGATGAACAGAGGATGAAGCAGAGGATGAGACACACAGGATGAAGCAGAGGATGAGACACACAGGATGAAGCAGAGGATGAGACACACAGGATGAAGCAGAGGATGAGACACACAGGATGAAGCAGAGGATGAGACACACAGGATGAAGCAGAGGATGAGACACACAGGATGAAGCAGAGGATGAGACACACAGGATGAAGCAGAGGATGAGACACACAGGATGAAGCAGAGGATGAGACACACAGGATGAAGCAGAGGATGAGACACACAGGATGAAGCAGAGGATGAGACACACAGGATGAAGCAGAGGATGAGACACACAGGATGAAGCAGAGGATGAGACACACAGGATGAAGCAGAGGATGAGACACACAGGATGAAGCAGAGGATGAAGCAGAGGATGAAGCAGAGGATAAAACAGAGGATGAAGCAGAGGATAAAGCAGAGGATGAGACACACAGGATGAAGCAGAGGATGAGACACACAGGATGAAGCAGAGGATGAGACACACAGGATGAAGCAGAGGATGAGACACACAGGATGAAGCAGAGGATGAGACACACAGGATGAAGCAGAGGATGAGACACACAGGATGAAGCAGAGGATGAGACACACAGGATGAAGCAGAGGATGAGACAGACAGGATGAAGCAGAGGATGAGACACACAGGATGAAGCAGAGGATGAGACACACAGGATGAAGCAGAGGATGAGACAGACAGGATGAAGCAGAGGATGAGACACACAGGATGAAGCAGAGGATGAGACACACAGGATGAAGCAGAGGATGAGACACACAGGATGAAGCAGAGGATGAGACACACAGGATGAAGCAGAGGATGAGACACACAGGATGAAGCAGAGGATGAGACACACAGGATGAAGCAGAGGATGAGACACACAGGATGAAGCAGAGGATGAGACACACAGGATGAAGCAGAGGATGAGACACACAGGATGAAGCAGAGGATGAAGCAGAGGATGAAGCAGAGGATAAACAGAGGATGAAGCAGAGGATAAACAGAGGATGAAGCAGAGGATGAAGCAGAGGATGAGACACACAGGATGAAGCAGAGGATGAGACACACAGGATGAAGCAGAGGATGAGACACACAGGATGAAGCAGAGGATGAGACACACAGGATGAAGCAGAGGATGAGACACACAGGATGAAGCAGAGGATGAGACACACAGGATGAAGCAGAGGATGAGACACAGGATGAAGCAGAGGATGAGACACACAGGATGAAGCAGAGGATGAAGCAGAGGATGAAGCAGAGGATAAAACAGAGGATGAAGCAGAGGATAAAGCAGAGGATGAGACACACAGGATGAAGCAGAGGATGAGACAGACAGGATGAAGCAGAGGATGAGACACACAGGATGAAGCAGAGGATGAGACACACAGGATGAAGCAGAGGATGAGACACACAGGATGAAGCAGAGGATGAGACACACAGGATGAAGCAGAGGATGAGACACACA
Organism: Macrostomum lignano; assembly: GCA_002269645.1. NCBI lineage: Eukaryota > Metazoa > Platyhelminthes > Macrostomidae > Macrostomum > Macrostomum lignano. The sequence continues at coordinate 102,417 of NIVC01002156.1, read as the reverse complement.
GGATGAAGCAGAGGATGAGACACACAGGATGAAGCAGAGGATGAGACACACAGGATGAAGCAGAGGATGAGACACACAGGATGAAGCAGAGGATGAGACAGACAGGATGAAGCAGAGGATGAGACACACAGGATGAAGCAGAGGATGAGACACACAGGATGAAGCAGAGGATGAGACACACAGGATGAAGCAGAGGATGAGACACACAGGATGAAGCAGAGGATGAGACACACAGGATGAAGCAGAGGATGAGACACACAGGATGAAGCAGAGGATGAGACACACAGGATGAAGCAGAGGATGAGACACACAGGATGAAGCAGAGGATGAGACACACAGGATGAAGCAGAGGATGAAGCAGAGGATGAAGCAGAGGATAAAACAGAGGATGAAGCAGAGGATAAAGCAGAGGATGAGACACACAGGATGAAGCAGAGGATGAGAACACAGGATGAAGCAGAGGATGAGACACACAGGATGAAGCGGAGGATGAGACACACAGGATGAAGCAGAGGATGAGACACACAGGATGAAGCAGAGGATGAGACACACAGGATGAAGCAGAGGATGAGACACACAGGATGAAGCAGAGGATGAGACACACAGGATGAAGCAGAGGATGAGACACACAGGATGAAGCAGAGGATGAAGCAGAGGATGAAGCAGAGGAAACAGAGGATGAAGCAGAGGATAAAGCAGAGGATGAGACACACAGGATGAAGCAGAGGATGAGACAGACAGGATGAAGCAGAGGATGAGACACACAGGATGAAGCAGAGGATGAGACACACAGGATGAAGCAGAGGATGAGACACACAGGATGAAGCAGAGGATGAAGCAGAGGATGAAGCAGAGGATAAAGCAGAGGATGAGACACACAGGATGAAGCAGAGGATGAGACACACAGGATGAAGCAGAGGATGAGACACACAGGATGAAGCAGAGGATGAGACACACAGGATGAAGCAGAGGATGAGACAGACAGGATGAAGCAGAGGATGAGACACACAGGATGAAGCAGAGGATGAAGCAGAGGATGAAGCAGAGGATAAAACAGAGGATGAAGCACAGGATGAAGCAGAGGATGAGACACACAGGATGAAGCAGAGGATGAGACACACAGGATGAAGCAGAGGATGAGACACACAGGATGAAGCAGAGGATGAGACACACAGGATGAAGCAGAGGATGAGACACACAGGATGAAGCAGAGGATGAGACACACAGGATGAAGCAGAGGATGAGACACACAGGATGAAGCAGAGGATGAGACACACAGGATGAAGCAGAGGATGAGACACACAGGATGAAGCAGAGGATGAGACACACAGGATGAAGCAGAGGATGAGACAGACAGGATGAAGCAGAGGATGAGACACACAGGATGAAGCAGAGGATGAGACACACAGATGAAGCAGAGGATGAGACACACAGGATGAAGCAGAGGATGAGACACACAGGATGAAGCAGAGGATGAGACACACAGGATGAAGCAGAGGATGAGACACACAGGATGAAGCAGAGGATGAGACACACAGGATGAAGCAGAGGATGAGACACACAGGATGAAGCAGAGGATGAGACACACAGGAAGAAGCAGAGGATGAAGCAGAGGATGAAGCAGAGGATAAAACAGAGGATGAAGCAGAGGATAAAACAGAGGATGAAGCAGAGGATAAAGCAGAGGATGAGACACACAGGATGAAGCAGAGGATGAGACACACAGGATGAAGCAGAGGATGAGACACACAGGATGAAGCAGAGGATGAGACACACAGGATGAAGCAGAGGATGAGACACACAGGATGAAGCAGAGGATGAGACACACAGGATGAAGCAGAGGATGAGACAGACAGGATGAAGCAGAGGATGAGACACACAGGATGAAGCAGAGGATGAAGCAGAGGATGAAGCAGAGGATAAAACAGAGGATGAAGCAGAGGATGAAGCAGAGGATGAGACACACAGGATGAAGCAGAGGATGAGACACACAGGATGAAGCAGAGGATGAGACACACAGGATGAAGCAGAGGATGAGACACACAGGATGAAGCAGAGGATGAGACACACAGGATGAAGCAGAGGATGAGACACACAGGATGAAGCAGAGGATGAGACACACAGGATGAAGCAGAGGATGAGACACACAGGATGAAGCAGAGGATGAGACACACAGGATGAAGCAGAGGATGAGACACACAGGATGAAGCAGAGGATGAGACACACAGGATGAAGCAGAGGATGAGACACACAGGATGAAGCAGAGGATGAGACACACAGGATGAAGCAGAGGATGAGACACACAGGATGAAGCAGAGGATGAGACACACAGGATGAAGCAGAGGATGAGACACACAGGATGAAGCAGAGGATGAGACACACAGGATGAAGCAGAGGATGAGACACACAGGATGAAGCAGAGGATGAGACACACAGGATGAAGCAGAGGATGAGACACACAGGATGAAGCAGAGGATGAACAGAGGATGAAGCAGAGGATAAAGCAGAGGATGAACACAGGATGAAGCAGAGGATGAGACACACAGGATGAAGCAGAGGATGAGACACACAGGATGAAGCAGAGGATGAGACACACAGGATGAAGCAGAGGATGAGACACACAGGATGAAGCAGAGGATGAGACACACAGGATGAAGCAGAGGATGAGACACACAGGATGAAGCAGAGGATGAGACACACAGGATGAAGCAGAGGATGAGACACACAGGATGAAGCAGAGGATGAGACACACAGGATGAAGCAGAGGATGAACAGAGGATGAAGCAGAGGATAACAGAGGATGAAGCAGAGGATGAAGCAGAGGATGAGACACACAGGATGAAGCAGAGGATGAGACACACAGGATGAAGCAGAGGATGAGACACACAGGATGAAGCAGAGGATGAGACACACAGGATGAAGCAGAGGATGAGACACACAGGATGAAGCAGAGGATGAAGCAGAGGATGACACAAGGATGAAGCAGAGGATGAGACACACAGGATGAAGCAGAGGATGAGACACACAGGATGAAGCAGAGGATGAGACACACAGGATGAAGCAGAGGATGAGACACACAGGATGAAGCAGAGGATGAGACACACAGGATGAAGCAGAGGATGAGACACACAGGATGAAGCAGAGGATGAGACACACAGGATGAAGCAGAGGATGAGACACACAGGATGAAGCAGAGGATGAGACACACAGGATGAAGCAGAGGATGAGACACACAGGATGAAGCAGAGGATGAGACACACAGGATGAAGCAGAGGATGAGACACACAGGATGAAGCAGAGGATGAGACACACAGGATGAAGCAGAGGATGAGACACACAGGATGAAGCAGAGGATGAACAGAGGATGAAGCAGAGGATAAACAGAGGATGAACAGAGGATGAAGCAGAGGATGAGACACACAGGATGAAGCAGAGGATGAGACACACAGGATGAAGCAGAGGATGAGACACACAGGATGAAGCAGAGGATGAGACACACAGGATGAAGCAGAGGATGAGACACACAGGATGAAGCAGAGGATGAGACACACAGGATGAAGCAGAGGATGAGACACACAGGATGAAGCAGAGGATGAGACACACAGGATGAAGCAGAGGATGAGACACACAGGATGAAGCAGAGGATGAGACACACAGGATGAAGCAGAGGATGAGACACACAGGATGAAGCAGAGGATGAGACACACAGGATGAAGCAGAGGATGAGACACACAGGATGAAGCAGAGGATGAGACACACAGGATGAAGCAGAGGATGAGACACACAGGATGAAGCAGAGGATGAGACACACAGGATGAAGCAGAGGATGAGACACACAGGATGAAGCAGAGGATGAGACACACAGGATGAAGCAGAGGATGAGACACACAGGATGAAGCAGAGGATGAACAGAGGATGAAGCAGAGGATAAAACAGAGGATGAAGCAGAGGATAAACAGAGGATGACACACAGGATGAAGCAGAGGATGAGACACACAGGATGAAGCAGAGGATGAGACACACAGGATGAAGCAGAGGATGAGACACACAGGATGAAGCAGAGGATGAGACACACAGGATGAAGCAGAGGATGAGACACACAGGATGAAGCAGAGGATGAGACACACAGGATGAAGCAGAGGATGAGACACACAGGATGAAGCAGAGGATGAGACACACAGGATGAAGCAGAGGATGAACAGAGGATGAAGCAGAGGATAAACAGAGGATGAAGCAGAGGATGAAGCAGAGGATGAGACACACAGGATGAAGCAGAGGATGAGACACACAGGATGAAGCAGAGGATGAGACACACAGGATGAAGCAGAGGATGAGACACACAGGATGAAGCAGAGGATGAGACACACAGGATGAAGCAGAGGATGAGACACACAGGATGAAGCAGAGGATGAGACACACAGGATGAAGCAGAGGATGAGACACACAGGATGAAGCAGAGGATGAGACACACAGGATGAAGCAGAGGATGAGACACACAGGATGAAGCAGAGGATGAGACAGACAGGATGAAGCAGAGGATGAGACACACAGGATGAAGCAGAGGATGAGACACACAGGATGAAGCAGAGGATGAGACACACAGGATGAAGCAGAGGATGAGACACACAGGATGAAGCAGAGGATGAGACACACAGGATGAAGCAGAGGATGAGACACACAGGATGAAGCAGAGGATGAGACACACAGGATGAAGCAGAGGATGAGACACACAGGATGAAGCAGAGGATGAGACACACAGGATGAAGCAGAGGATGAACAGAGGATGAAGCAGAGGATAAAACAGAGGATGAAGCAGAGGATAAAGCAGAGGATGAGACACACAGGATGAAGCAGAGGATGAGACACACAGGATGAAGCAGAGGATGAGACACACAGGATGAAGCAGAGGATGAGACACACAGGATGAAGCAGAGGATGAGACACACAGGATGAAGCAGAGGATGAGACACACAGGATGAAGCAGAGGATGAGACACACAGGATGAAGCAGAGGATGAGACACACAGGATGAAGCAGAGGATGAGACACACAGGATGAAGCAGAGGATGAGACAGACAGGATGAAGCAGAGGATGAGACACACAGGATGAAGCAGAGGATGAGACACACATGATGAAGCAGAGGATGAGACACACATGATGAAGCAGAGGATGAGACACACATGATGAAGCAGAGGATGAAGCAGAGGATGAAGCAGAGGATAAAGCAGAGGATGAGACACACAGGATGAAGCAGAGGATGAGACACACAGGATGAAGCAGAGGATGAGACACACAGGATGAAGCAGAGGATGAGACACACAGGATGAAGCAGAGGATGAGACACACAGGATGAAGCAGAGGATGAGACACACAGGATGAAGCAGAGGATGAGACACACAGGATGAAGCAGAGGATGAGACACACAGGATGAAGCAGAGGATGAGACACACAGGATGAAGCAGAGGATGAGACACACAGGATGAAGCAGAGGATGAGACACACAGGATGAAGCAGAGGATGAGACACACAGGATGAAGCAGAGGATGAGACACACAGGATGAAGCAGAGGATGAGACACACAGGATGAAGCAGAGGATGAAGCAGAGGATGAAGCAGAGGATAAAACAGAGGATGAAGCAGAGGATAAAGCAGAGGATGAGACACACAGGATGAAGCAGAGGATGAGACAGACAGGATGAAGCAGAGGATGAGACACACAGGATGAAGCGGAGGATGAGACACACAGGATGAAGCAGAGGATGAGACACACAGGATGAAGCAGAGGATGAGACACACAGGATGAAGCAGAGGATGAGACACACAGGATGAAGCAGAGGATGAGACAGACAGGATGAAGCAGAGGATGAGACACACAGGATGAAGCAGAGGATGAGACACACAGGATGAAGCAGAGGATGAGACACACAGGATGAAGCAGAGGATGAGACACACAGGATGAAGCAGAGGATGAGACACACAGGATGAAGCAGAGGATGAGACACACAGGATGAAGCAGAGGATGAGACACACAGGATGAAGCAGAGGATGAGACACACAGGATGAAGCAGAGGATGAGACAGACAGGATGAAGCAGAGGATGAGACACACAGGATGAAGCAGAGGATGAGACACACAGGATGAAGCAGAGGATGAGACACACAGGATGAAGCAGAGGATGAGACACACAGGATGAAGCAGAGGATGAGACACACAGGATGAAGCAGAGGATGAGACACACAGGATGAAGCAGAGGATGAGACACACAGGATGAAGCAGAGGATGAGACACACAGGATGAAGCAGAGGATGAGACACACAGGATGAAGCAGAGGATGAGACACACAGGATGAAGCAGAGGATGAGACACACAGGATGAAGCAGAGGATGAGACACACAGGATGAAGCAGAGGATGAGACACACAGGATGAAGCAGAGGATGAGACACACAGGATGAAGCAGAGGATGAGACACACAGGATGAAGCGAGGATGAGACACACAGGATGAAGCAGAGGATGAGACACACAGGATGAAGCAGAGGATGAGACACACAGGATGAAGCAGAGGATGAGACACACAGGATGAAGCAGAGGATGAGACACACAGGATGAAGCAGAGGATGAGACACACAGGATGAAGCAGAGGATGAGACAGACAGGATGAAGCAGAGGATGAGACACACAGGATGAAGCAGAGGATGAGACACACAGGATGAAGCAGAGGATGAGACACACAGATGAAGCAGAGGATGAGACAGACAGGATGAAGCAGAGGATGAGACACACAGGATGAAGCAGAGGATGAGACACACAGATGAAGCAGAGGATGAGACACACAGGATGAAGCAGAGGATGAGACACACAGGATGAAGCAGAGGATGAGACACACAGGATGAAGCGAGGATGAGACACACAGGATGAAGCAGAGGATGAGACACACAGGATGAAGCAGAGGATGAGACACACAGGATGAAGCAGAGGATGAGACACACAGGATGAAGCAGAGGATGAGACACACAGGATGAAGCAGAGGATGAGACACACAGGATGAAGCAGAGGATGAGACACACAGGATGAAGCAGAGGATGAGACACACAGGATGAAGCAGAGGATGAGACACACAGGATGAAGCGGAGGATGAGACACACAGGATGAAGCAGAGGATGAGACACACAGGATGAAGCAGAGGATGAGACAGACAGGATGAAGCAGAGGATGAAGCAGAGGATAAAGCAGAGGATGAAGCAGAGGATAAAGCAGAGGATGAAGCAGAGGATGAAGCAGAGGATGAAGCAGAGGATAAAGCAGAGGATAAAGCAGAGGATAAAGCAGAGGATGAAGCAGAGGATAAAGCAGAGGATGAAGCAGAGGATAAAGCAGAGGATGAAACAGACAGGATAAAGCAGAGGATGAAGCAGAGGATGAGACACACATGATGAAGCAGAGGATGAGACACACAGGATGAAGCAGAGGATGAGACACACAGGATGAAGCAGAGGATGAGACACACAGGATGAAGCAGAGGATGAGACAGACAGGATGAAGCAGAGGATGAAGCAGAGGATAAAGCAGAGGATGAAGCAGAGGATGAAGCAGAGGATAAAGCAGAGGATAAAGCAGAGGATGAAACAGACAGGATGAAGCAGAGGATGAAGCAGAGGATGAAGCAGAGGATGAAGCAGAGGATGAAGCAGAGGATAAAGCAGAGGATAAAGCAGAGGATAAAGCAGAGGATGAAGCAGAGGATAAAGCAGAGGATGAAGCAGAGGATAAAGCAGAGGATGAAGCAGAGGATAAAGCAGAGGATGAAACAGACAGGATGAAGCAGAGGATGAAGCAGAGGATGAAGCAGAGGATGAAACAGAGGATAAAGCAGAGGATAAAGCAGAGGATAAAGCAGAGGATGAAGCAGAGGATAAAGCAGAGGATAAAGCAGAGGATGAAGCAGAGGATAAAGCAGAGGATGAAACAGACAGGATGAAGCAGAGGATAAAGCAGAGGATAAAGCAGAGGATGAAGCAGAGGATAAAGCAGAGGATGAAACAGACAGGATGAAGCAGAGGATGAAACAGACAGGATAAAGCAGAGGATAAAGCAGAGGATAAAGCAGAGGATGAAACAGACAGGATGAAGCAGAGGATGAAGCAGAGGATAAAGCAGAGGATGAAGCAGAGGATGAAACAGACAGGATGAAGCAGAGGATGAAACAGACAGGATAAAGCAGAGGATAAAGCAGAGGATGAAACAGACAGGATGAAGCAGAGGATGAAGCAGAGGATGAAGCAGAGGATGAAACAGACAGGATGAAGCAGAGGATGAAGCAGAGGATAAAGCAGAGGATGAAGCAGAGGATGAAACAGACAGGATGAAGCAGAGGATAAAGCAGAGGATGAAACAGACAGGATAAAGCAGAGGATAAAGCAGAGGATGAAACAGACAGGATGAAGCAGAGGATAAAGCAGAGGATGAAGCAGAGGATGAAACAGACAGGATGAAGCAGAGGATGAAGCAGAGGATGAAGCAGAGGATGAAACAGACAGGATAAAGCAGAGGATGAAGCAGAGGATAAAGCAGAGGATGAAACAGACAGGATGTAGCAGAGTATTGGGCAGAGGGGTGAGCAGACGGATGAGACGGGATAGACAAGATAGTTGAGACAAGGAGGCGACAAAGAGGGGATCAAAGGAATGGGATGAAGTTGACACTGCTGTTGAGAGAGCTCCCAAAGTGCCAGCCTCCCACGCACATGGCCAAGCTGTGCAACCAGTCAATTACAGGGAAGAAATGACCACTGAAGGCATGGGATCTTATCTATACGCAAGAAAGCGAGAGAAGTTTCTCACTAAAAAAATACGCCCACGCGCTGCATGTGTCATCGCACCGCCCATGCAGTCGAGCTAAGCAGCTGGTTGATAGCTAAACAGAATCGGACAACATACTGTAGGGTGGGCGCACTCTTTTTGTTTGACCCTGCCGAGTCAAATGTAATTGATTCTTTACTATATGACAGGGCCTCCCTCATTACTGCCAAACTTCTTTGTTTTTCTGTGCGCTGAGCTCAGGACACGTTTGATTGATTCTGTCAGATTTCGCTTAGCACCAGGGCTTCAGCACCAGGGGCTTTAGCACCAGGGCTTTAGCACCAGGGGCTTTAGCACCAGGGCTTCAGCACCAGGGGCTTTAGCACCAGGGGCTTTAGCACCAGGGGCTTTAGCACCAGGGGCTTTAGCACCAGGGGCTTTAGCACCAGGGGCTTTAGCACCAGGGGCTTTAGCACCAAGGCTTTACCACAAAGGGCTTTAGCACCAGGGGCTTTAGCACCAAGGGCTTTAGCACCAGGGGCGCCCGCACCAGAAACTGTGCCATGAAGAGGTGACTTTCAGAGGCTTGACATTTCCAAATCGTAAAACAACCCCGCTAATATTCAGTTTGCAAGCTGAAAAACCTCACAAAAATGAAGAGAGACAAGGAAAACATTTTGTTTAAATTCGTTTCTCAAAATAAGCGACCAGACGCGCAACACAACAGCTGTCAACTCAGGTCAGTCAGCGCTTTTACAGACAGCTGATTAACCATATAAGCATATATATTCGCAAAATATACGGACACACTGAAGTAGTAGTATAGAGTTATTATTATTATTAATAAAAATCCGTTTAAAAATCGCAATTAAATATTTTTAATGTTATTAAAAATAACAAAATAATATTTGCTCTCTCAGTTGTGTGAGACACGAGTTAAAAATGAATAAGATTGCAATAAATTTATATCGGATATAAATAGAATTATCGCAGTAAAATATTTATAGAAACCCTTTCAAATACAAAAAATTAATTGCCAAGAGAAATTGGAACTGGGCAAAGTGAATACAAATTAATGTCAATATTTAGGTTTTTAAAAACGTCTGACAATATTGCCATGATTAGAAATAATTCTCTTACAATTTGCATTACAATGGCACGGAATAATATTTAGTGATTTGCACACAATAAAAATTCTAAATAATGCTAACACACGCGGAATAGGTACCCTACTAAACTATCTGTGCAGACTAATAATGCACTTTTAAATTCTAGAGGAGCCAGTGCACTAACGATAAAAGTGCACATATTAGATTATTGACCCTGTAAAGTTACACACAATAATTCAAATTTACTCGGAAGGGGGAGAGGTCAAGTGACCCTTGTACTATTGGGGAGGTTGTGACCCCTGAACTACTAAGAGGGGGACAAGCGACCCCTGAACTACTAAGGGGGAGGTCAAGCGACCCCTGAACTACTAAGGACTAAGGAGGAGGTCAAGCGACCCTTGAACTACTGAGTGGGAGGTCAAGCGACCCCTGAACTACTGAGTGGGAGGTCAAGCGACCCCTGAACTACTAAGGACTAAGGGGGAGGTCAAGCGACCCTTGAACTACTGAGGGGGAGGTCAAGCGACCCTTGAACTACTGAGGGGGAGGTCAAGCGACCCCTGAACTACTGAGTGGGAGGTCAAGCGACCCTGAACTACTGAGTGGGAGGTCAAGCGACCCTTGAACTACTAAGGGGGAGGTCAAGCGACCCCTGAACTACTAAGGACTAAGGGGGAGGTCAAGCGACCCTTGAACTACTGAGTGGGAGGTCAAGCGACCCTTGAACTACTGAGGGGGAGGTCAAGCGACCCCTGAACTACTGAGTGGGAGGTCAAGCGACCCTTGAACTACTGAGTGGGAGGTCAAGCGACCCCTGAACTACTGAGTGGGAGGTCAAGCGACCCCTGAACTACTGAGTGGGAGGTCAAGCGACCCCTGAACTACTAAGGGGGAGGTCAAGCGACCCCTGAACTACTGAGTGGGAGGTCAAGCGACCCCTGAACTACTAAGGGGAGGTCAAGCGACCCCTGAACTACTGAGTGGGAGGTCAAGCGACCCCTGAACTACTGAGGGGGAGGTCAAGCGACCCCTAAACTTCTAGAACGATAGCAAGCGACCCCTGACTACTGCAAGGGCTCGAGCTCGCCGTGAACTTTCAGAGAAGTATGACCTGATAAAGTCCAGTAGTTAAAGAATATAAATGCAAAACCGCGCGGTAAGAAACATGATACATGTAAACGCTTTTTCACAACTATAAGTATACCTTATCCTGCTGAGAACTGCAAATCCATTAAAACCAGTGCATTAAAAAAGTTGCAGTGATTGGGTGGCACACGAAACTAGTCTTACACGCGCAATGATTTCTTTTAAAAACATAATAATACAAGCAAAGTATTGTTAAAATAAAAGCAAAATAATTATTTTCACTTCACTACGACAATTTTCGTCCATGGTTACTAAGCTAAGTAGCTAGTTCAGAAAACGACTGAGAAACAGCTGACAACAAAGCTAAAAAACACACGAAATAATTTACAGATAAAGATTTAGTAACAATACAATCAGAATCTGGCAAAAGTCAAAGAAAAATGTAGGAAATGGAACAAGCAGATATGACAACTGGCCTTCAATCAGTCCAGTGCGCTTCGCAACTGGGAGCTTCGTTTAGCAACGGGATTTTCACTTAGCAACAACGACTACTAGTTAATCAATAAAAATTTCTGCTTAGCAACGGGGAGTTTGGCTTAGCAACGGGGAGTTTGGCTTAGCAACGGGGAGTTCGGCTTAGCAACGGGGAGTTCGGCTTAGTAACGGAGAAGTCTACTTAGCAACGGAGAATTCTACTTAGCAACGGAGAATTCTATTTAGCAACGGAGAATTCTATTTAGCAACGGAGAGTTTGGCTTAGCAACGGTAGTTTGGCTTAGCAACGGGGGTTCTGCTTAGCAACTGAGAGTTCCACCTAGCAACGGGGGTCCTGCTCAGCAACGGGGGTTCTGCTTAGCAACGGAAGGTTCGGCTTAGTAACGGGGAGTTCAGCTTAGTAACGGGGGTTCGGCTTAGCAAGGGATAATTCTACTTAGCAACGGGAGTTTGGCTTAGCAACGGTAGTCTGGCTTAGCAACGAGGAGTTCGGCTTAGTAACGGCGGTTCTGCTCGGCAATGAGGGTTTGGCTTAGTAACGGAGAAGTCTACTTAGTAACGGCGAGTTTGTCTTAGCAACAGGGAGTTCTGCTTAGCAACGGGGAATTTCACTTAGCAACAGGGCGAATTCCACTTAGCAACGGGGAGTTCTGCTTAGCAACGGGGAATTCCACTTAGCAACGGGGAATTCCACTTAGCAACGTGGAGTTCTGCTTAGCAACGGGGAATTCCACTTAGCAACGGGGAATTCCGCTTAGCAACGGCAAATTGTACGTCTAATTAGCAATTGTAAGAGTTACTCTCAGAATTTTAGCTTCACCTCTATAAAATATGGTTCTATCTGAGAGTAATAAGAATTTCCCGAAACCGAGGAAGCAACTCAAACACAGCAAATAGTGCAATGCTAAATAAAACAATAATGCTCGAATAAAAATGAAAAAAATTATATGATATCCTAGAATATTATTGAGCCGAAAATCTCAAAAGATTTGATTTTTGTATCGGCCAGTAATACCAGAGTGTCAGGGCTATGACGTCAAGGACACGAAGGACTCAAATAGGTAGAAAAAAGCCGATTAATCAACAACGATTAAATGTACTAGCAAATCAGACTTCAGTCTCCTGGTTCTCCTTCTTGACCAGCTGCATGTGCTCCTGAGCTGCAATACGAAAAACGGTTTTTGTTGCTTTTCCTAGAAATAGCACCATTTTGGCAAGGGTAGCAGGCCATAGATAATAAGAATGGGGAGTGGGGTAGCAGGCCATAGATAATAAGAATGGGGAGTGGGGTAGCAGGCCATAGATAATAAGAATGGGGGTTGGGGTAGCAGGCCATAGATAATAAGAATGGGGAGTGGAGTAGCAGGCCATAAATAATAAGAATGGGGGTGGAGTAGCAGGCCATAGATAATAAGAATGGGGGTGGGGTAGCAGGCCATAGATAATAAGAATGGGGAGTGGGGTAGCAGGCCATAGATAATAAGAATGGGGAGTGGGGTAGCAGGCCATAGATAATAAGATTGGGGGGTTGGGGTAGCAGGCCATAGATAATAAGAATGGGGTGGGGTAGCAGGCCATGGATAATTAGAATAGTGAGTGGAGTAGCAGGCCATAGATAATAAGAATGGGGAGTGGGGTAGCAGGCCATAGATAATAAGAATGGGGAGTGGGGTAGCAGGCCATAGATAATAAGAATGGGGGTGGGGTAGCAGGCCATAGATAATAAGAATGGGGAGTGGGGTAGCAGGCCATAGATAATAAGAATGGGGGTTGGGGTAGCAAGCCATAGATAATAAGAATGGGGAGTGGGGTAGCAGGCCATAGATAATAAGAATGGGGAGTGGGGTAGCAGGCCATAGATAATAAGAATGGGGAGTGGGGTAGCAGGCCATGGATAATAAGAATGGGGAGTGGGGTAGCAGGCCATAGATAATAAGAATGGGGGTGGGATAGCAGGCCATAGATAATAAGAATGGGGAGTGGGGTAGCAGGCCATAGATAATAAGAATGGGGAGTGGGGTAGCAGGCCATAGATAATAAGAATGGGGGTTGGGGTAGCAAGCCATAGATAATAAGAATGGGGGTTGGGCTAGCAGGCCATAGATAATAATGTGATGATGGGGCTCGGTCCTTTCGTGCCCCTTTCCCAGACCCGGGTTCGTGTACTGACCCTGGCTGCGGTCCTCCACTGACACGCGTACGACGCGGTGTCCGTCGGGACTAGGCTGCTCGAGCGTACGACGCACGACAGCCTACAGACTCGCGTACGACGCAGAGCTGCTTGGGGTGGGACCGGCGTACGACGCACTTAATCCCTCTAAGGTGCCTAGTACAGATGCAGACCCAAATGACGTACGAATTGGAAGGCTTACCAGCCGCGATTTCAGTCGTACAAGAACCAGCGCCGTCAGAGCAGTGGTGATCTCGATATTCTTTACTTGTATATTTGTCTAGCAATTCTGCGAGGAATAGCAATTCAGCAACCAACGCTGGCACAATCGCCGAGGAGCCACGAAGACGACGAGAATGGGGTCTCAAGGGGCCGAATAAATAGGCAGCAAACTGGGGGTCGAGGGCGCGGGATAAAGGCAGAAAAGGGGGCTTAGACATCAGCCAAGGCAACGCATGAGCTGTACCAGCCAATCGCCGGGGCGCAGCACGGCAGACTGGGACTGGCAGCCAATCACAAACAGGGGCGGGGCAGCAAAGCTAACAAAATAATGGGGCGGGGTCGCACAGGGGGGGGTCGCACGCAGAGCATGGGGGGTTGACTCAACAGAAAAGGTCTAGGCAGGGAGGGGAGGGGTACGCACGCGCAGAAGTGCAGGTGAGTGAGTCAGAAAATATCTAAGGAGGGGGGAGGGGGAGAGGACGGCCCACTGGCCCGGTGCAGCAACTAAGCAAAGAGCACATTGTCATAACACATTCATGACACTCCCTCCCCCTAGACAAAAGTTCGAGTTCGAAAAGTCGAATATTGAAATGATGCTACTATAACAAAAAAATTGAACAGAGGAACAAACCGCATTTGAAAAATATTTTGGACTCGCATGGCAACTAGTTCGAACAAAAAACAAAAAAATGAAACCGTCAAACATTTACCCTCACAAGTAATACTAGCACTGCTTCCCTGCATCCCGCCGAGTACGGCCGTCGCTCTGGTGCCTCGTCTCCCTGTCGCTACTGTCGCCGGTTGCTCTGGTCGCTCTGCGCTGGTCGTCGAGTCCTGCGGTTGCTGCACAGCCGTGTCGCTCCGTCAGCACCCGTTAAGGCCGGTCCACCTCCGCTCCGCTGTCCCTGGGTCTGCACTGCAAAGTCCCTAGCCCCAAAGTCCCTAGGAAGACATAGCCTCAGTCAGAGCACGAATCCCACAGCCTACGGAGGGCACCCAGGACCAAGCCCTGGCGTCGCAGGTCAAACAGCGGGAACATCACCATCACCGACATGTAGACAGCTTGACACGCTTGGCGACTCCACCGACGAACTCCGTGCCCCGGATACTTGCGACCGTCTCGCTCCAAGTAGCCCAGGATCTGCAGCATCAACTCCGGACCGAATTCCTTGAAATCCACCGAGGCAGTGGCGCACTTCCCCTTCAGGGCTAGCAGCACCTCAAAGATGCCCCACGGGTCGCCCTTCCGCATTGCCTGGTGCAGTTTCTTCCGACTGGGTCCTACGTTCTCCAGTTCCGCGACGGTCACTGGTCGGCACGGTCTTGTCTGAAGCCGGTACGCTCTCTGCAGATATTCTTCAATCAGGTTTCTACATCCGGCACAATCTTCCTCCGCTTCCCATGACGTCTCAAGCTCCTCTACACCGGCCCACTGCAGCAGATACTCCGCTCCTCGCTCCGTGACTCGTACTCCTAAGACCTTCTCGACCTCGTACTCCTCCGGCAGTGTCTCACTCGCCTCGTTCATCTCTTCGTCCTGCTCATCGTCTGAGGCCTCCTCACTTGCCTCCATCTTGACGTGCTCCTCATCCCTCCTCGCCTGTTCTCTCTCGTACGCCTCCTCAGCTAATCGGTCGCTCTCTTGTAGTCTTTCTATCTCTTCTCGGAGATCGTCGGGCATGTCTTCATCCTCTAACATCCCTTCTGCGAGCCGAAGCATCTCATCCCGGTCACGAACAGCATTTCCAAAGATATCGTACAGCTTTCTAAGGAACGGACACGACAGTATTCGGTACGCCTCTTCGCACTCCTGGAATCTCTTCCGCGTCTCCTCTGTTGCGCTCTTGTCAGGGTGCAGTTCGCGTGCTCGACCGTAGAACGCTTTCCGAATCTGTGCCGCAGACGCCCACAGCTGCACTCCAAGACACTCGTAGAGGTCCGCCATCTGTAACAGTCCGGCCTAACTCCGATGAGCAATGAGACACGCACGACATGTACCTCCCTTCCCCTTGGCTATCCAAGCGCCGTACACCGGACCCTTCTTCAGTAGTAGTACACCGGGACCCCAAACCGATCCGGCGGTCGCCGCAGACGTCTTGGTCGCCCTGCTTCCTCCTGTGCCGTCCTCACTTCTTGCTCGGGTACGTTGGCGTCGTTCGGCTCTGCCTCATCCTCTTCGTTTTGCTCCTCGTCGTACCGCGCCTCATCAAAGTGCTCTTCTTCGTCATCGTCTGCTTCTGGACGCTCAGGTCCGGGCTCACGGTCCTCGGCCAGATTTCGGGTGTCCGGCGGAGCGTGATCTCTTGGATCTTGAAACCGCAGCTGAAGATCTTCAAACTCTTCATCTTCCTGCTCGGATTCCTGGTCCTGCGGCCCTCGCGCTGCGGTCCACCTCTGGGTCTCGCCCCGTTGCACTCTCTGCCTTCGGCTTCGTCCAGCAGCGGAATTACTACGTCGCGGCCTGGTTTTTCCCAAACTGGCCCTCCCAATTTCCTCTCCTGTCTCTTGATCGTCTGCCGCCTCCGTCTGAACCTGAACCGGCCGGAGATTGTTGAAGTGCACCACCTTGGTCTTCTGCGGCTGTGTCGGATCCTGCACTCGATACAACGCATCTGACAGCTTCTCCAGGACCTTCACTGGGCCGCGCCAGTTGATATGGAATTTGCTTTTCTCTCCCATCTCCAAGCACGGATAGTACAGCAAGACAGAGTCGCCCTTCTGAATCGCCTTGCCCTTCACTTTCCGATCGTAGTTCATTTTCTGGCGTCGCTGAACCGTCTCGCGCCCTTCTCGAACGTGTTCATGGGCATGAAGCAGGTTCTGCTGAATCTCTTGCACAAACAAGGGATAGCTGTCCGTCTTTCGCCTAAGGTCCTCTGGTTCGAATCCCAGCGGCATCTCCTGACCATGCAGCATGTAGTAGGGCGTGTAACCGGTGGACGCCTGGACCGTCGATCGATAAGCCATCAATGCACTTGGCAGGTACTCCTCCCAGGCGTTCTGACCCTTCTGTACCAGATACGAGCGCAAACTGTTCTTCAGGAACCCATTAAATCGTTCCACCTGTCCGTTGCCACTTGGGTGGTAGGCGCTCGTCCTGGTCTTCTTCACACCCAACAGCTCGCACAGCTTCCTGATGATCCCCGACTCAAAGTTCCTTCCTTGGTCTGAGTGAAGTACCCGGGGGCACCCGTGATTGCAATCCAGCGTTCGAATAGCACCCTTGCGATCGTTGCCGCCTTCTGGTTCCGGATGGCATAAGCGTCAGGCCACTTTGAGAACGCATCTTGCACCGTGAGGATGTAGAAGTTTCCTTTCTTGCTCCGTGGCAGCGGCCCGATGACGTCCGTCATCACGATATCGAATGGGCTTGAACTCGGAATCGGCTCCATCGGTGCAATTGGTTTCTTGCCAGCTTTGGCCTTGGTGCAGTCCAAACAGGCTTTTACGTGCTCTTCGACCTCGCGGCCAAGTCCCGGCCTCCAAAACGATTGCCGCACCTTCTCCTTGGTCTTGAAAATCCCAACGTGCCCTCCACTCCGTCCACCATGAGCTTCTTCCAGCACCGCTCTCAGCATATTCCGTGGCAACACCACTTGCGGCTGACGTCTACTGGCCGTATGACACAGCAACACCTCACTGTCCGACACCTCAAGGTCACGACGTCTTTCGACAATCCTCCTTGCCGTCGGTGATATGCGCCGCAAATGCTCTTCGGTTATCTCTCCGTCGCCGTGAGCCAGCAGCTCCATCGCCTGACGAATGTCGCTGTCCATCTTCTGGCTCTCTCTGATCTCCTCCGAGGTCCACTTCTGCAATCCCAACGCGTTCACGCCGATCTGCTCTTGTGCACATCCAGGACAACTCTCGCTTCCTTGATGGCGCCGACGTGGCTTCCTGGAGAGAGCGTCCGCGTGTTGATGTTTCACTCCCGGACGATGTTCGATGCGATACCTGTACGGAGCCAAGAGTTCCAGCCATCTGGCCAGTTGTCCTTCTACGTCCCGCAGCGAATGCAGCCACTTCAAGCTGCTGTGATCGGTGCGCACTAGAAACTCTCGCCCCATCAGGTAATAACGAAACTTCTGTACGAAAAACACCACGGCCAGCAACTCGACTCGTGTCGTGCAGTAATTCCGTTCTTCTCGCGACAACGTCCTGCTTCCGTAAGCTATTACCTTCTCACTCCCATCTTTCTGCACCTGCGAAAGCACAGCGCCAATTCCTTCTTTTGTGCTACCGTCTGTGTCTAAAACGAATTCTCCAGCGTCCTCCGCAAAGTTTGGAAACGCCATGACCTCAGATCCCTGCAACCTTTCCTTCAGGGCCTCGAATGCGGCTTGACACTCCTCATCCCAGCTCCACGGGCAATCATGTCGGGTCCGTCGCAGCATCGGCTCAGCAATGCGGGAAAAATCTGCGATGAATTGCCGGTAATACCCGCACAGTCCCAGGAATGACCTTACTTCCTTCACATTCCTCGGAGTTGGCCAGTCACGAATTTCGGCAATCTTTTCTGGACTCGTGGCGATCCCATCAGCTGACACTACGTGTCCCAGGAAGGTCACTGACTTCAGCAGGAATGCGCACTTCTTCGGCTTCAGTTTGATGTTCGCTGCTCGCAACCGTCGAAAAACCGTTTGCAACCGTTCCAGGTGCTCTTCTACCGTTCGTGACCACACTAGCAGGTCGTCCAGATACACCAAACACGTCTTCCAGCACAACTTCCCCAACACCACATTCATTAGCCGGCTGAATGAAGCCGGTGCATTTGTCAATCCAAATGGCATAACGTTCCAGGCGTACTGCTGTACCCGGTGTGAAACGCCAAAGGCCGTCTTCAGTCTGTCGCTGGGTTCCACCGCCATCTGCCAGTATCCCGACTGCATGTCCATGGTCGAAAAAATCTTGGCACCGCCTAGGCTCTCCAACAGGTCATCTGTCCTGGGCAACGGCACTGCATCCTTCTTGGTCACTTCATTCAGTTTCCGGTAGTCACAACAGAACCTCAGGGAACCGTCCTTCTTTTTCACGCACACCACCGGAGAGCACCATGGGGACTGAACCTCGCTGATTCTCCCAGCTTCCAGCAAGTCATCCAACTCCTTGTCCACTTCCTGCCGCAGGTACGGGGAATCCGCCTCGCCGCTTCTTTCACAGGCCTGGCATCTCCAGTGTCGATCTCGTGCTTCATCACCGTCGTACAGCCGAGATCCTTGGAGTCCTTAGCAAAGACAGCCCGATGTTGGGAAATCAGCTCCCTGAAGTCGGCTTCCTCCTCCTCCGACAGGCCACATGAACCCCACTCGCGGAATTCTTCGATCGGGTCCCATGCCTCCGCTTCATTCTTGGCCTCTACGTCGTCGTCCAAGCGCACCACGTTGATACCTCCGTTCGGTTCCAAAGGAATAAACCAGCCAATCGTCTCTCCTTTCTTGACCCTCTTCCTACAACTGGACGTATTCAGCAATCTCATCGGCAGCCGTCCATCCACACCGGGCGCTACCAGAGCTCGAGCCATCGCCAAATCCTTCTCAGCGGCCTTCACCGGCTTTTCTTCCGTTATGCCGACCGATCCGCAGTTTCTTGCGCCCTTTTTCTCTACCCTGGCTGGCATGACCACTTCTTGCGCCGGTTCCAGAAATACCGTTGTCTCGGCTTTGATTCGACACACCACGGGCAGCTCGCCTTTCTGCCGTATCGGAACTCTAACATCGCCCACTCGAAAGACAAACTCCGAATAGTTGATGACGCAACGATGCTGTTTGAAAAATTCGGACCC
The DNA here is from genome assembly GCA_002269645.1 of Macrostomum lignano. Lineage (NCBI taxonomy): Eukaryota > Metazoa > Platyhelminthes > Macrostomidae > Macrostomum > Macrostomum lignano. The sequence goes on along the minus strand of NIVC01002156.1, from coordinate 82,756 downwards.
GAGAATGACATCATAACGCAATCCGTCCACTACGAAGAAATTCGCTGACCACCGCTCGCCGCCAATCTCCACGTCCAGCACAATGCAGCCTCTCATCCTCATCGCACCTCCATTGGCCGTTGAAAGGGAACCGTCCATTGCAGTCAGTCTCTCCCTCACCTCTTGCGGCAGCCTCAGGAAAACATCACAGCTCAGCACTGACACACTCGCACCACTGTCTAACAGCAGAGCCACTGGCTTGCCGGAAACCGCACCGGAAATAAAAACTGTCAGAGGCTCCGTTGATACCGACGAACACGCCTCATGAACCAGGTTGCTCTTTGAATTCCCATCACCAGAGACGCACTTGGATTTATTTACAGAGTTAGTGAGCAACACCGGTTCCTCGCCCCTGGGAGACTTCACTTCCTGGCAGGGTCCCGACTCTCCCCGGTCGGTCCCCTCGGCCCGTTTCCCGACTTCGGACACTTGAAGGATAGGTGGCCTTCACCGTTGCACTTGTGACATCGTACTGGCGATTTCCCGTTTCCACTTGTCTGGCTGGTTTTCTTGGGACACTTTGATGAGATATGGCCCCACTCTCGACACGAAAAACACTGCACAGCCTTCCGACTCACCGGGGTCGGCTCTTCCGCTTCTCCAGACCTCCGCTCCTCCATCTCTTTCATTCGCATCTCCATGGCCGCAAGCTGTTTTCGAAGCATCTCGACCTCACTGCTTTCGGAAGCCTCATTTCTAGTCTCAGCTGTGACAGCACAGACGGTAGCTCTTTTTGATCCCTGACCTGGTGGACCGTGACTTGCCCTAACCGCCGCTTCCAGCTGATGCACTAGACGCATCGCGTCTGCTAAGGTCTCCGGCTGGCTCATGTACAATCGCTCCCGCACAGCCACCCCCGCACGGACGCCTCGCATAAATCGCTCTTTCGCAAGATCATCGCGCACATCGGCAGGCGCATCAGGAAAGGCGTTTGCGACCAACTCAATCACAGCTTCAGAGAAATCTTCTACCGACTCCTTCTCGCTCTGCTCTCTATTGCTCAGTTCTGTGCGGTAGTCGACGACGGTACGGTGCATAGTGAACCTATCCCTCAAGGCCTGGGTAAATTCTTCGAACTGCAAGTCGTCCCCAAGGTTCATGTTGTCGACAACTTGGAATGTGCTGAAGTCTAGATTGCTGAGCAACTGAGCGCGCCGATTCTGCATCGGAATCTGCATGGCATCGCAATAAGCTACGAAGAGCCTCAACCACTTCACGAAATTCATTCCTGGAGCATACTTCACCGGCCTCTGAATCCTGAGGGCACCCGCTTGCTGCATGTTCTGCTGAATCTGGGCAGTCAAGGCGGCGACCAGATCATTAACACCAAAGGCTCCAGCAGCACCTCCAGCAGCACCTCCAGCCGCACCCCCAGCCGCACCTCCAGCAGCACCTCCAGCAGCACCTCCAGCATCCATACCACGGCGTCACAGTTTCTAACCTTAATTTCTCACAATATTCCGCGCCTCGAGCTTTCTTCCTTGCTTAGTCTTCCACAGCGCAGGGTCCCACCAAGGATGCCAATTTGTGATGATGGGGCTCGGTCCTTTCGTGCCCCTTTCCCAGACCCGGGTTCGTGTACTGACCCTGGCTGCGGTCCTCCACTGACACGCGTACGACGCGGTGTCCGTCGGGACTAGGCTGCTCGAGCGTACGACGCACGACAGCCTACAGACTCGCGTACGACGCAGAGCTGCTTGGGGTGGGACCGGCGTACGACGCACTTAATCCCTCTAAGGTGCCTAGTACAGATGCAGACCCAAATGACGTACGAATTGGAAGGCTTACCAGCCGCGATTTCAGTCGTACAAGAACCAGCGCCGTCAGAGCAGTGGTGATCTCGATATTCTTTACTTATATATTTGTCTAGCAATTCTGCGAGGAATAGCAATTCAGCAACCAACGCTGGCACAATCGCCGAGGAGCCACGAAGACGACGAGAATGGGGTCTCAAGGGGGCCGAATAAATAGGCAGCAAACTGGGGGTCGAGGGCGCGGGATAAAGGCAGAAAAGGGGGCTTAGACATCAGCCAAGGCAACGCATGAGCTGTACCAGCCAATCGCCGGGGCGCAGCACGGCAGACTGGGACTGGCAGCCAATCACAAACAGGGGCGGGGCAGCAAAGCTAACAAAATAATGGGGCGGGGTCGCACAGGGGGGGGTCGCACGCAGAGCATGGGGGGGTTGACTCAACAGAAAAGGTCTAGGCAGGGAGGGGAGGGGTACGCACGCGCAGAAGTGCAGGTGAGTGAGTCAGAAAATATCTAAGGAGGGGGGAGGGGGAGAGGACGGCCCACTGGCCCGGTGCAGCAACTAAGCAAAGAGCACATTGTCATAACACATTCATGACAATAAGAATGGGGGTTGGGGTAGCAAGCCATAGATAATAAGAATGGGGAGTGGGGTAGCAGGCCATAGATAATAAGATTGGGGGGTTGGGGTAGCAGGCCATAGATAATAAGAATGGGGTGGGGTAGCAGGCCATAGATAATAAGAATGGGGAGTGGGGTAGCAGGCCATAGATAATGAGAATGGGGAGTGGGGTAGCAGGCCATAGATAATAAGAATGGGGGTTGGGGTAGCAGGCCATAGATAATAAGAATGGGGGTGGGGTAGCAGGCCATAGATAATAAGAATGGGGAGTGGGGTAGCAGGCCATAGATAATAAGAATGGGGAGTGGGGTAGCAGGCCATAGATAATAAGAATGGGGAGTGGGGTAGCAGGCCATAGATAATAAGAATGGGGAGTGGGGTAGCAGGCCATAGATAATAAGAATGGGGGTTGGGGTAGCAGGCCATAGATAATAAGAATGGGGGTTGGGGTAGCAGGCCATAGATAATAAGAATGGGGGTTGGGGTAGCAAGCCATAGATAATAAGAATGGGGAGTGGGGTAGCAGGCCATAGATAATAAGATTGGGGGGTTGGGGTAGCAGGCCATAGATAATAAGAATGGGAGTGGGGTAGCAGGCCATAGATAATAAGAATGGGGGTTGGGGTAGCAAGCCATAGATAATAAGAATGGGGAGTGGGGTAGCAGGCCATAGATAATAAGAATGGGGAGTGGGGTAGCAGGCCATAGATAATAAGAATGGGGAGTGGGGTAGCAGGCCATAGATAATAAGAATGGGGAGTGGGGTAGCAGGCCATAGATAATAAGAATGGGGGTTGGGGTAGCAGGCCATAGATAATAAGAATGGGGGTTGGGGTAGCAGGCCTTAGATAATAAGAATGGGGGTTGGGCTAGCAGGCCATAGATAATAAGAATGGGGAGTGGGGTAGCAGGCCATAGATAATAAGAATGGGGGTTGGGGTAGCAGGCCATAGATAATAAGAATGGGGAGTGGGGTAGCAGGCCATAGATAATAAGAATGGGGAGTGGGGTAGCAAGCCGTAGATAATAAGAATGGGGGTTGGGGTAGCAGGCCATAGATAATAAGAATGGGGGTTGGGGTAGCAAGCCATAGATAATAAGAATGGGGGTTGGGGTAGCAGGCCATAGATAATAAGAATGGGGTTGGGGTAGCAGGCCATAGATAATAAGAATGGGAAGTGGGGTAGCAGGCCATAGATAATAAGAATGGGGAGTGGGGTAGCAGGCCATAGATAATAAGAATGGGGGTTGGGGTAGCAGGCCATAGATAATAAGAATGGGGAGTGGGGTAGCAGGCCATAGATAATAAGAATGGGGAGTGGGGTAGCAGGCCATAGATAATAAGAATGGGGGTTGGGGTAGCAGGCCATAGATAATAAGAATGGGGAGTGGGGTAGCAGGCCATAGATAATAAGAATGGGGAGTGGGGTAGCAGGCCATAGATAATAAGAATGGGGAGTGGGGTAGCAGGCCATAGATAATAAGAATGGGGAGTGGGGTAGCAGGCCATAGATAATAAGAATGGGGAGTGGGGTAGCAGGCCATAGATAATAAGAATGGGGAGTGGGGTAGCAGGCCATAGATAATAAGAATGGGGAGTGGGGTAGCAGGCCATAGATAATAAGAATGGGGGTGGGGTAGCAGGCCATAGATAATAAGAATGGGGAGTGGGGTAGCAGGCCATAGATAATAAGAATGGGGAGTGGGGTAGCAGGCCATAGATAATAAGAATGGGGAGTGGGGTAGCAGGCCATAGATAATAAGAATGGGGGTTGGGGTAGCAAGCCATAGATAATAAGAATGGGGGTTGGGGTAGCAGGCCATAGATAATAAGAATGGGGGTTGGGGTAGCAGGCCATAGATAATAAGAATGGGGAGTGGGGTAGCAGGCCATAGATAATAAGAATGGGGAGTGGGGTAGCAGGCCATAGATAATAAGAATGGGGAGTGGGGTAGCAGGCCATAGATAATAAGAATGGGGAGTGGGGTAGCAGGCCATAGATAATAAGAATGGGGAGTGGGGTAGCAGGCCATAGATAATAAGAATGGGGGTTGGGGTAGCAGGCCATAGATAATAAGAATGGGAGTGGGGTAGCAGGCCATAGATAATAAGAATGGGGAGTGGGGTAGCAGGCCATAGATAATAAGAATGGGGAGTGGGGTAGCAGGCCATAGATAATAAGAATGGGGTTGGGGTAGCAGGCCATAAATAATAAGAATGGGGTTGGGGTAGCAGGCCATAGATAATATCACATTATTGCATTTAGAATTGAACAGGTAGGACCCTTCCGACTTGCTCATGATGGGGGTCATTTTTGACTCACTCTCAAGCCACAGTGCCAGCTCACTGTCCTCAGCCCGCTGCGCCTGCTGTCTCGGCGTCAGGCCGGAGAAATCTGTAATGGTCAGACTGGCTCCCGCCTGCACCAACAGATGACAGATCTGCCTTCGCTGATACCAGCTAGCCTTGTGTAGGGCAGTTTGACCTTTCTCTGTGTCGATCATGTCTAATAGCTGTGGCGGGCCTGAATTTATTAGGTAATTTTGTCTCGTTTACTCCTAATATAAGTAGAACGGTGTATATAAAATGTCAAGTTTATAAAAAAATAAGATCTCTCACCATTCTCTATGAGATAGGCAACAATGTCCTTGTAGCCGAAGCGAGTCGCATGATGCAGACAGGTCATGCCGGCTCCATCGGCGGCGCACAGATCCGCGCCCTCGTCTCTGAGCGATCGCATTTTGTCTAGCGAGCCGCGTTTGCAAGCTTCGATAAGATTTTTATTCATAGCCGATAGGAAACTGTTGCGCCTGCGCACTAGCTGGCCGACTGGGGGACCGACGGCCGCGGCGTTGTCAGAGTCTGGCGAGCCGGGCTCCGAGCTGTGATTATGGCGGAAGTTGATTGGGTAGATTTGCATGGAATGGAAGGGAGAAAGTTCTTTAGCTAAGCAACCGGGGCTTCTGAAGCGGAGCATTGTGGATAGAACGATGGAAAATCCTTTAGCCAATAAACTGGGGTTTCCCCAAGGACGCGGAGTGAGGATGATAGTTGGAAGATCGAAAATCTTTTAGCCAATAAACTGGGGTTTCCCCAAGGACGCGGAGTGAGGGGTGGATGGATTGAAAATCTATTAGCCAATAAACTGGGGCTTCCCCAAGGACGCGAAACGAGGTGGATGGTCTGACGAAAAATCCTTAAAACAGCAAGCAAGAATAACTATAGTTTTTGATAATTTATACCAATGATTAGTCGAAACAGGTTTATATAAATTACTAGACATAAGAGTATATGGGACATTTGTGAGTAGCTATTCATTTTGTGGTACTTGAGACTGCGTAACAGCGCAACACTTTGTCGATGGTCCCACTCAGGAATATCTAATAACGCCCAAAAGTATTTTCCCTAGACTTAGAACGCAAACAAGCAAACAAACTTTTATCTAACAATTGTATCTTCTGTCTATTTTATATTAGCAACATTAGACATTAGAGTTATGTAATTAATTTCTAGACTATACTAAGATCTGCAACTACGAGTATTAAAAAACAGTTTCCAAAGAGAGTGCATATAAGACAAATATGCTAGTGAATGGTGCTCTTTGCATTTGTGACATTATACACGACGAGCTGTGAAGTTTACAAGCAGGACTGTAAGTACAATAATAAACAGCAGTGGCGGCGCAGGACCTCCAGCTGGGGGGGGGCGGTGGTTGGGTGGTCACCCCCAGAAAAAATTATCAAAAAAAAAGCTTTCCAAAATCGTTAGGATTCGTTATCGCCCAGGCCCAGTTCGCGGTTCGCCCTCAAAGGGTGACCACCCTTACAGCCTACAGGCCCTACCGGGTGACCACCCCCTGAGGTCTCAGGTGACCACCCCCATGCCCCATGGGGTGACCACACTTTTGAAAAAATATGGTAAAGACGAAAGTACCAATTTTTTTTAAGTGGGTGGTCACCCCCTGAGGGTGGTGAGGGGTGGTCACCCGGGGGCAGCCCGCCCCCCCCCCCCCCCCCCCTGCGCCGCCACTGATAAACAGTGATAAGACAAAAAAATTCGTTTGGATCCCGTGACAAGTGTGCATTTAGCGCTCCTATTTATCAATAGCTATAGTATCAATTGTAGCGTTTGTCAGGAAAATTAAATTGCGTTTTTCTTCATTTTCGCGTTCGTACTTCAATCTATTAGAATGGTCTGTGATTCAAGTCCTTAACGTACATGTATTTCGGTAAAATAAAATGCTCTTATGTAGATTGCATTAATGTACACTGAAAGCCATCCAATAACTTTTGATGCACAAGTTTAATTACTTTCATTTGTAAAATTAAACACCCACTAAAACTTAAAATAAATCGCATTAAGCCTAATTATTATGTCTTACCAACAACCCAAGATACGTTGTACACTTGTTTTTATCTTGCAATTAATCTCCAATATACAAGCATGTAATGTACATTGGGGGTAATAAAAACCCTCGCCCTTATTCCTTAAGTTGACGAGAACCAACAACAGCTCTTAAATGAATGTACATTTGCTCGGTTTTATAGTCCCAGAACTTTAATTTCCTTATCTGTTTAAATTGGCCTTTTTTATTAGAGGCAGGGGGGTTGTGTGCACCCTGGCGCAATTTAAGCGTCATTGGCACACAACCGGCGAGAGGCATTACTGCCCATTCCGCCGACTCCCCTGAGCAGGCATACAAGCGCGCGGATACGTTACGCAGGCACACACTCACACAGGAGTGTACAGCGGCCCTAACTTTATATTATCGTTAGGCATGTACACTTCACTGCGCCTTGGGGGGTTGGCTCTCAAGGCCGTTAATTGCACAAGCGAGCCAAGCCGAAATTCCAATTCAGCCCCAAATTAATGTGGCTGCACTTGGAATCGAGCCTGGGTCGCTGGCACACCAGAGCAGCTGCGCTACCGCTGGGCTACGGCCCCCAGCGTACGCATGCGCTAAACTATCTAAACTATGCAGCGACAAATCGAAAAGTACGTCACAAGTTACAAGTACATGTACGGACACGTAAAATTTAACGTCACAATAACAGCAAGCGCTTTGACTAATTATCAATTAATCAAAACAAAATGAATAAAAAAGTCAGATGACACAACCAACCAGGCAAAACAGTGACATTATTCTGATTCTGACATGTGAACTCAGGTGACATTGAAATGTTTTTCCGTCGGTTTCTAAATGCTGGAAATTCTATCAAGGTCACTTTGAAATCACTTCACTGCTTAGTGTTGTGCGGACATCTGAGATAATTCCACGAGGCAGTGGCGTGCTTTCATTCAAAGTGACCTTGAGAGTCATTCCCAAATAGTCATCATTACAATAATTAGAATTTTCGAATCTTAATAATTTATCATTTTAGATACTGGAACTTCATTACTTGCTATACCAGAGTTCACATGGCGGCATAAATAGACAGAAAAGTGAGGTTATGACACATAACACAATCGATACATTCACTCTCCAACACTAGCAAGCCTCTATCTCACGAGCAACCCTTTCTTTCCCAACCTCGAATAAGCCGGCTTCTCTTGCTGTTCGGTTGTTTTGGCCAGAAAATTGTCCGAAATGGCGGTGGCTCGACGCAAGCGAAGACGCAAGCCAGCCGAAGGGGGCGGATTGGCAACCGCCTCGCTGCCCTTTCTGGCTGATGGCCTACATATATTTGTACATATTCGTATAGGTGATTTAAGACAAGGAAAAACCGCGGAATTTCCGCGGAAAATCCGTTTTAAACGTATTAAGTGCAACAACGTGTCGTTGTGTAAGTAAATATATAGAACGCACAAAATTTAAATTAATACAATAACCTGATTAGAAAAGATGATGATTAATATAGTGCTAGTGCATTAAATTTATTAGCGAAAAAAATTAAATAGCCTTCGAATGTTAAGTAGTATATATTTAGAAATATTTATATTAGGTAAAGTACGACAAGCTATACACTTGTCGCATGCAGAAAAGGTTAAAATAGGATAAATTTCTGCAGACTAATTTCAAAAGCCGATAAGATTCTATACATGTACTTTTTCTATCGAAAAACCATGCTATAAGTTAATAAACATGCAAGTTTACTTTCAATAGTAAACTGTTTCACTCGCGCAATTTAAACAAATTTATCAAGCATGCATTAGAACTGCTTAAAGAATAGTAGCACTTTACTCCTAGTATAAATATTAACAAAACCAGGAATTAATAAAGCACAGAAACTAAATTAGATAACTTTACCTGGAGCAGCGATAGTCGGGATCGGGACTGGCTGCAACCTCAATAGCCGGGCTATGAACTAGCATATTTGGCAGAGTTTCCTCGCTGTGCACCCGCTCAACTGGGAACAGTCGTTCGTCAGAGCTGCCAGTGATCAGCTCCGGGTCCAGAACGTACAGATCTTCCGAGCTGATGTCCGTGATGAAGTGCAACGACTCTTGCTGCTTGTCAATTCGGAAGAATCGTTCAGCTGTGGTGGCTGTGGGACACAGGTGCACAGATTAATCACGCTTGTTTTCAATATCTGCTAGTCATAAAAACTGACACATTTTAAACAGTGTTTACTTACAGTCTAGAAAGACCCAGTTGTTTGACAGTCGAGATTTTCCGGTTTGCGTGATCAAACAGGTGTCCTTAAAACGATATTTTTCCACAATTAAAATTTTAGTAATCGAAAAGGAACTACAGAGTTTAAAACAAAATATCAAAAGAAACACATGTAAAGTTGACTGGCTATCAACTATCATATTTTCATTGCTTTGAAAGCTTGTTAGTTAGACGAGTTTTTTTTTTGAGGCTGTCGTAACTACCTAAATTAAAGACGGTCTCTTTGAGATTGCCAGAGTTGGCGTACTAAGCCCGGAGGGTTGTGGTGCAGCATGGGGCTTCTGACTGGTGATCTTGCATTGCTGGTGAGCGGCTTTGAGCTACCAGTAGGTGAACCTACTTGAGTTGGGAGCTGGTAAATGGACCACCTAGAAGGCTTGTGCCTCAGAAGCTGGTACCCTGCCAGTGGGACCCGCCAGGAATTCGGGGATCCTAGGCTGTGGAATGCTTTCGGCGGCCTTGGCGACAGGCTATTATACCTGTCTGCGGCACCGCCCAGTAGTGCAATCGATCTCTTTCGGTTGCCTACAGCGACTCCGTCTAAAGGGTATTTTGCGTCAGTGGATGATGGTCTCTGAGGAGGCCGGACTTGAACAACAAACTAAGACTAAGAACTGAGCTTCGCAGTAAAGACCCCCAAAAATTTTCGCCCTTGATGGAGCCCAATCTTGCCTATTATGGCTTAGGCTCTCTTCCTTGTGCTACGAAAAGGAGGATTCCAATTTCTCAGGTAGTGGCCCGGGTCTAGTACCCCTGGTGGACCCACTCTGCTTCCAGCAATCCTCTTGTTGTTGTTGAGGGTGGGTAGCCTAGGGGCCCCGCGGATCAGCCCAGGGAAGGGCTCTGCCGCTAAGATATTGAAGTGGGCCATACTGCCAGGGGCCGAAGCCCGAGAGGCCACGATTGGGACCAGGACTCATTGCCTGGTAGCGAAACCTAATTGGGGCTACTAGCTCAATGTCCATGGACTAAGACACCGCCAACCCATAGTGGAATCAGGGACGGTGCTAGGACCGAGTCCACCCAGGCCCCCCCCCACCCCAACGACAAATCCTCTTCCGGGCTCATCCGCGCCCCAGCACTGCTAGGCACCCCGTCTCAACAACAGCAACAACTACCTACATTCAGAACAGCTTACCGATGCGAGTCGATCAATATGGGTTCGAACGTGTTCGAGATCCGAGTCCACTTCAACCAAGATGATACCCAGAGGGTACGCTGCAAAAAAAAACAATTTAATAAAAATATCTCAGAAACCTCAAAATGAAACTTCAAGTTCCGGTAAAACTTACAAGCTAGGCGCAGCTTTTCCTTGTCGTACTGCAGACTCTCGTAATCGGTCATGGAGATGACGGACACCTGAATGCGCAGCCGTTCCATAATTAGCGGCTGACTACTCGGTGCGGCCCCCTGACTGAATCCATAGTCCCCGTCGCTAAAAAATATTTTTTTTTAAAATCACAATTAAAATGCGTTGGCAGCAGTCGGATGGATTTTCGAAAGTTTTTGAAGTCACGCACAAAGTTATTGCTAAATTGTTAAACTGTAAATACAATGTTTAAACACAGAATTTTAGTTTAAAACGTTGGTTATGATTTTAATAAAATTCTGAATTAACTCTTCATGGTTAATTTTGAAAAATCTCTGCTGTCCTTACTACTCGGCTGGGATAGGAGTCAGGCAAAATTTTCTAACGTTTCTGGCAAATTGACGTCTGGCTTTAATTCGTTGCGCACTGTAAATGTAAAACATGTTTACTTATCGAGAATCAAATGTTTAATTTTAGATGTAAGCTTGGTTCCTATTACTGACACATTCTAGATAAGTAGGCAATAATGAAAAAAAACGATCCATATTAGTAAAAGTTTAAAAAACCAATTTTAGATTCAGGGTCAACACATAATCGGATGTTTACGAGCTCAATAGTCAAAATAGAATTCGAAAGACGGATGACTTCGTTTCTAAGAAAGGTTTTGAAGGCTTAGTTGGTTCTAAAAGATGTGCGCACTTTATGGAGATACCAGGAAATTATGAAACTAACTCCATATATTAAAATGATTGACTTTATGCTTCAATGATTTGAATAAAGACAATGAAATTTTTTTGTTGAAAAAACTACCTGGAAATTTTTGTTTAATTACTTTAACTACTTTAGATAGATAAAGTTTTTTTGCGCTTTTTTTGGCTTCGCAAATTGCTCAAAATCTTGGCTTGCGGCTTTTATCTTCAGAAATTTGAGAGCTTGATTATAAAAATTTGCGGTTTTATGAATGAATTACATGGCACATTCTACGCTCGCAAATATTTGTTAAAACAAAAAAAATTCTGCCGCGAATTTGAAACTCACAAAAAGTTCAAAATTTGTGCTTTTTCACTCGCTAAATATTTAAAGTTGGAAGTTCAGCAGCTAAGCCTGCAGCTGGACCGGGAGGTGCTGCTGTATCCAGCTTACTACTCGCACATACTACTCAGACTACTCATAGACTCTGACAAACATTGTGGAAGACGATTTGAAAAAGGGTTTCATTGAATTTTTGTTGAGTAAAATATTACAGATAATGTTTTTTCGCTCTAACTAATTATTATTGGTCAAAAAGCTTTCCAGACAGCCGGATAGAGGGATGATTAAAGGTAGTGTTTTAGCGACTTTAACTTAATCCCATCAAACAAAAAATAAAATTGGACAAAAAACTAATCAGCAAAATTGGTTTCCGACTAATTCTTGTTTAAATAGGCGCAAACGTAACCAGCATTAGGCCAAATGAGAATGATCAATTTAATCGCACTTATTAATATTAGTAGTAGTAGTTGAATTCGTACGATCCTGGCGATCTTGGCTATCGAAATCCAACATAAAATAGGAATTTCTGCGAAAGCCACCGCGGCAGCAGCTAAGACAGAAGCATCTTCTTGTGCGGGAAGAAATTCATGGAAATGTTACAACATTTGTTATTCAAATACACAACAAAATCAAAACGTTCACTTTACTTTTACGACTGACGATGTTATTTTTAATAGAAGCAGGGGGTTGTGTGCATCCTGGCGCACTTTAAGCGACATTAGCACACAACCGGCGAGAGGCATTACTGCCCATTCCGCCGACTCCCCTGAGCAGGCACACAAGCGCGCGGATACGTACGCAGTCACACACTCACACAGGAGTGTACAGCGGCCCTAACTTTATTACACCTTAGGCATGTACACTGCACTGCGCCTTGGGGGGTTGGCTCTCAATGGCGTTAATTGCACGAGCAGAGCCAAGCCGAGATTCCAATTTAGCTCCAAATTAATGTGACTGCACTTGGAATCGAGCCTGGGCCGCTGGCACATACTGCCAGCTACAACACCAGGCTGTGGCTCGCACAGCTCTCACATGTTAAGAAACTTAGCAAGCAAAATTATCAGGGGCTTCCAAACTATCGTCTAAAGGTTAAAACGCGTCGAGTAGAATCAAACTTTGAAGAAAATAGATTTACAAAAAGCTAAAGCAATCCAGCTACCTTGGAAACTTACGTAAAGTATGTATACATGTAGCCACAAGGTATGTAAAGTATGTATGCATGTAGCCACAAGGTATGTAAAGTATGTATGCATGTAGCCACAATGTATGTAAAGTATGTATACATGTAGTCACAAGGTATGTAAAGTATGTATGCATGTAGACACAAGGTGTGTAAAGCTTCGAGGAAACGATTTGCCACTAAACCAAATGTACACTTGACAACAAAACTGCATGCAGGTTTGAAAGACAAAATTAAAACGAAGAACTATTTTTTCTATTTCACAATTGTCTTACATTGACAGGCTGAAATTTATGATAAAAATGGTTTTCATAGTTTAGCCTTTTTTACAATAAGCTCCTATTCAACTACTAACAATAGCAGTAGTATAATAATAGATAACAAAATCGAAAAAATATCTCAACTTACTCAGTCAGCAGTGGAATGCTATTCCGCCGTTTGGGCTTCTGAATCATGTTGGCCTGGTTGTGCAACGATATGTCAATTACGGACGGCTGGAGACGCCAGGGCTCACCGTCAATCTAAGTATAATCAAATAGTCAAATAGTCAGATCTGACAAGTTGCTAGAAATAGAGTTAAGTGTAGACCGCAAGTTTTGGATATTCTGCTTTGTAGCTTTGTTATGCTGTTCTGTTGGCAAAAACTGCTTGCTTATTTTGAAGACCAATCTGACTCATTTGAGGACCAATCTCACTCAATGAAGACCAATCTGACTCATTTGAGGACCAATCTGGCACAATGAGGACCAATCTGACTCAATGAAGACCAATCTGACTCAATGAAGACCAATCTGACTCATTTGAGAACCAATCTGACTCAATAAAGACAAATCTGACTCATTTGAGGACCAATCTGACTCAATGAAGACCAATCTGACTCATTTGAGGACCAATCTGACTCATTTGAGGACCAATCTGACTCAATAAAGACCAATCTGACTCAATGAGGACCAATCTGATTCAATGAGGACCAATCTGATTCTTTTGAGGACCAATCTGACTCATTTGAGGACCAATCTGACTCAATGAGGACCAATCTGACTCAATAAAGACCAATCTGACTCAATGACGACCAATCTGACTCAATGAGGACCAATCTGACTCAATGAAGACCAATATGACTCAATAAAGACCAATCTGACTCAATGAGGACCAATCTGACTCAATAAAGACCAATCTGACTCAATGAGGACCAATCTGACTCAATAAAGACCAATCTGACTCAATGAGGACCAATCTGATTCATTTGAGGACCAATCTGACTCATTTGAGGACCAATCTGACTCAATGAGGACCAATCTGACTCAATGAGGACCAATCTGACTCAATGAAAACCAATCTGACTCAATAAAGACCAATCTGACTCAATGAAGACCAATCTGACTCAATAAAGACCAATCTGACTCAATGAAAACCAATCTGACTCAATGAGGACCAATCTGACTCAATGACATTTATGAAAAACTGTGCAAGTATGCGTACCTGAATGGGAATGATTCGACTAGTGCGTATTATCGCCCGTTTGCACTGGCAGATCCGGTGCCCGTGCCAGCCCATCTGCACTGTGGCCTGCGTTGGGTTCAAGGCGTTGTATTGTTATCAAGCATCGATTTTTAATTGCAATTTGCGGTAAAATTTTGCACTTGACCATCTTATAAGCTCCCATTTAACCATCTTCTTATAAGCTCCATTTACCCATCTTATAAGCTCCCATTTAACCATCTTATAAGCTCCATTTAACCATCTTATAAGCTCCCATTTAACCATCTTATAAGCTCCATTTACCCATCTTATAAGCTCCATTTAACCATCTTATAAGCTCCATTTAACCATCTTATAAGCTCCATTTAACCATCTTATAAGCTTCATTTAATCATCTTATAAGCTCCATTTGACGATCTTATAAGCTCAATTTGACCATCTTTTAAGCTCCATTTGACGATCTTATAAGCTCAATTTGACCATCTTATAAGCTCCATTTGACCATCTTATAAGCTCCATTTGACCATCTTATAAGCTCCATTTAACCATCTTATAAGCTCCATTTAACCATCTTATAAGCTCAATTTAAACATCTTATAAGCTCAATTTAACCATCTTATAAGCTCCATTTAACCATCTTTTAAGCTCCCATTTAACCATCTTATAAGCTCCATTTGACCATCTTATAAGCTCCATTTGACCATCTTATAAGCTCCATTTGACCATCTTATAAGCTCCATTTGACCATCTTATAAGCTCCATTTGACCATCTTATAAGCTCCATTTAACCATCTTATAAGCTCCATTTGACCATCTTATAAGCTCCATTTAACCATCTTATAAGCTCAATTTAACCATCTTATAAGCTCCATTTAACCATCTTATAAGCTCCATTTGACCATCTTATAAGCTCAATTTGACCATCTTATAAGCTCCATTTAACCATCTTATAAGCTCCATTTGACCATCTTATAAGCTCCATTTGACCATCTTATAAGCTCCATTTGACCATCTTATAAGCTCCATTTGACCATCTTATAAGCTCCATTTAACCATCTTATAAGCTCCCATTTAACCATCTTATAAGCTCCATTTAACCATCTTATAAGCTCCATTTAACCATCTTATAAGCTCCATTTGACCATCTTATAAGCTCAATTTTAAACGATAAAAATCATTTAAACAACCAATGATTACCAAATGACTCGAACTGAATCCGATCACTTCAACGTAACCATCGTCGGGTCGTTGGGGTTCGAACCCCTGACTACCAGTCGGATTGCCCCAGGGCATGGCGCCGGCGCTGTACTTGGGAATGTTTAAAAACAGGATGGAATTGACTCGAAGTTCGCGTATTCGATCAGTCATGTTGACGCTGTCGCACTGGAATGGTTTCGTTGGCACAATTAGTTTAATGCATATCCTTGCTTCAAGATGACGATTAACGATAGAACCAGAATGAACTGGATTGTGAGTCATCTTTATCCGAAAAATTCATTTTGAGTTTAAGACATTACAAAATATATAAAGCAATCTAGGTTGGTTATAAGATAGGAGAATATTAACGTGGGTCCTGCGAAATATGAGCGGTTTTCCAAGAAAACTAGAAATAGGAATCTACATAAGAAATATAGATGGTTTATAAGGAAACCGGGCAGATTCTAAGAAATCAAGATATTTTCTTCTAAAATGCAACAGATCCAAAGAAATCTGGATTATGAATCTTATATATTACCTTCATCTTAGATCTTAGATTAAATACCTAATCGAATTAAAAATGATGCATGCACTACGGAGATTATTGAGGAAACTGAATTCAATAACTGATTTTCCCGCTGTCGCGAGTTGCAATTATTTTTCAAATGATCTTCTTTGTCCAAATAAATGGTTAGTGAGTGGCTTATCTTGTGTATATATGATCCTTGATCTGTATAGATTCTAAGAAACAGAAAAGGTTCCATGAAAACTGGCTAAACTCTAAGAAACAGAAAAGATTCCAAGAAAACTGGGTAGATTCTAAGAAATAGAAAAGAGTACAAATAAATCTGAATTGATTCTAAGAAAGTAGAAACAGATTTCAAGAAAACTGGCTAAATTCTAAGAAACAGAAAATATATTCCAAGAAAACTGGCTAAATTCTAAGAAACAGAAAATATTCCAAGAAAACTGGCTAAATTCTAAGAAAGTAGCAACAGATTCAAAGAAATCTGAATGGATCGATTCTAAGAAGCAGAAGTTTCCAAGAAAACTGGATTGATTCTAAGAAGCAGAAAATATTCCAAGAAATATGGGTAGATTCTAAGAAATAGAAAAGAGTACAAAGAAAACTGGCTAAATTCTAAGAAAGTAGCAACAGATTCAAAGAAATCTGAATGGATCGATTCTAAGAAGCAGAAGTTTCCAAGAAAACTGGATTGATTCTAAGAAACAGAAAAGATTCCAAGAAAACTGGGTAGATTCTAAGAAATAGAAAAGAGTACAAATAAATCTGAATTGATTTTAAGAAACAGAGAAGATTCCAACAAATCTGAATTGATTCTAAGAAAGTAGAAACAGATTCCAAGAAAACTGGCTAAATTCTAAGAAACAGAAAATATTCCAAGAAAACTGGCTAAATTCTAAGAAAGTAGCAACAGATTCAAAGAAATCTGGATGGATCGATTCTAAGAAACAGAATTTTCCAAGAAAACTGGATTGATTCTAAGAAAATTGAAAACTGATTTCGAGAAAATCGGATGGTTTCTAAGAAAAAAGAAAAAAACAAATTCTAAGAAATTCTAACGTGAATTCTAAGAAAACAGAGTTGATAGACAAATGATTGAGCAGAAAAGTACAACCCCGGTTTCTCAATACTGATTTACGAGCTAGTACAAATAATGCTAAAATACAATGGAAGCAAATGTAAAAACGTTTTGAAATTCGAAATAAATGAATTTATTCTCCCGCAATTGAATACAGAGACAGACAATCCAGTCAACTTTAATTTAGACAGACTATAGAAAAAATGAGTATTCCGACCGTGACACAAGCCCCTCCCCCCCCCGCCTAATGCCTGCCTTGCCTAAATAATTGACTTTTAAATACTGGAATAAAATAACTGATTGAATAGAGAGAGTAGGAAGGGACAAAAATCTGACGCACGCACGATGTCACGATGACTAACGGAGGCGGAGACAGGCGGAGTCCCACAGAATCAACAATAGGGCTGCCGGGGCAATTCCGTTTTCAATTAAAATTGAGCTCACTGCGAAGAAGAGTCTAGAAAACTTTTTCTCTCTCTATATTAGGAAAATCTGTTTGCACGCAACTCGGCTAATTAGGCAGAACTAATTAAGTAAGTGAGAGCTTTAGAAACTTGGATGCGACTCAAATGGTATTTTTTACCCAATTTGAGTACATTTTGAGTCAAATGGGAAAAACACTGAGATGCAATTTGTTCAGTTAGAAAGAATTAATTGGCAAAAATCAGGCATTCTATAACTTAGTTTGACAGTGAAGACTGCAAATTAAACTGCAAGATTAGTCATCGACAAGGAATTTTTAAAAAAATTTGGCTCACCTCCAGGTTAACCACTTGGCTCAGTTCGCGCCAGGGACGCTTAATTATGGACCGCGAGCCTTCCTGCGGGATGCGGAAGTTCGGTTTGTTCGCTTTCTTTGTTCGGAAGTTCGGTCTGTCTATCAGTCAGTCAGTCAGTCAGTCAGTCAGTCAGTCAGTCAGTCAGTCAGTCAGTCAGTCAGTCAGTCAGTCAGTCAGTCAGTCAGTCAGTCAGTCAGTCAGTCAGTCAGTCAGTCAGTCAGTCAGTCAGTCAGTCAGTCAGTCAGTCAGTCAGTCAGTCAGTCAGTCAGTCAGTCAGTCAGTCAGTCAGTCAGTCAGTCAGTCAGTCAGTCAGTCAGTCAGTCAGTCAGTCAGTCAGTCAGTCAGTCAGTCAGTCAGTCAGTCAGTCAGTCAGTCAGTCAGTCAGTCAGTCAGTCAGTCAGTCAGTCAGTCAGTCAGTCAGTCAGTCAGTCAGTCAGTCAGTCAGTCAGTCAGTCAGTCAGTCAGTCAGTCAGTCAGTCAGTCAGTCAGTCAGTCAGTCAGTCAGTCAGTCAGTCAGTCAGTCAGTCAGTCAGTCAGTCAGTCAGTCAGTCAGTCAGTCAGTCAGTCAGTCAGTCAGTAAGTCAGTGTATTTACTTAATCAGTCATAATTGTCGAATATTAGATCTCTGCAAAATCTCAAACATAAAAAACAGCCATAGCTACTTCACAGACGTGACTAAAAACTTACCCCAGCATAAAACATGATATTCCTTAACCGACTGTTAAACCGTTCCGGATTTGCTTCTGTAAACAAGAGAGCGGCTCAGTTAGATAAATAAGTTTAAAAGCACCCACACAGAAAACATTCGGTTAGTAAGAAACTAATAAATAGAAAAAGTCAGCTGTCAGTTGTAAATAAATCCGACACGGCCATAGGTAAACACTTTTTTGTACCTCTGGATTCGTGAAATTCTAAAGCCACGGCAGCGTCAGCACCCAGACTGAAATAGTTGTTAAACACGCTGAGGTACGGCCGGCCGGTGCTCCTGTCGGTGGGGTCCGGCTCCTGCTGGCAGTCCTGGTTGGGCTCCACCGTGATGTTCCACCTGATGAGTGGGGCAAGCAGGTAGGTAGATGAATTCGCGTACAGAAAATAATTGAGCTGTGCAAAATTTACTAGCAATCAGCGCCCTTCGATGGGAAGCCAACAAAGAATATAATACAAATCTTTTAATAAACTACATGTAGCTTCTGAGTATATTAGGCACTATTTCATACGTAGATTAGGCACGATTCTAATGGGTAGATTAGGCACGATTCTCATGGGTAGATTAGACATGATTCTCATGGGTAGATTATGCACGATTCTAATGGGTAGATTAGGCACGATTCTCATGGGTAGATTAGGCACGATTCTAATGGGTAGATTAGGCACGATTCTAATGGGTAGATTAGGCACGATTCTAATGGGTAGATTAGGCACGATTCTAATGGGTAGATTAGGCACGATTCTAATGGGTAGATTAGGCACGATTCTAATGGGTAGATTAGGCACGATTCTCATGGGTAGATTAGGCACGATTCTCATGGGTAGATTAGGCACGATTCTCATGGGTAGATTAGGCACGATTCTAATGGGTAGATTAGGCACGATTCTAATGGGTAGATTAGGCACGATTCTAATGGGTAGATTAGGCACGATTCTAATGGGTAGATTAGGCACGATTCTAATGGGTAGATTAGGCACGATTCTAATGGGTAGATTAGGCACGATTCTAATGGGTAGATTAGGCACGATTCTAATGGGTAGATTAGGCACGATTCTAATGGGTAGATTAGGCACGATTCTAATGGGTAGATTAGGCACGATTCTCATGGGTAGATTAGGCACGATTCTCATGGGTAGATTAGGCACGATTCTCATGGGTAGATTAGGCACGATTCTAATGGGTAGATTAGGCACGATTCTAATGGGTAGATTAGGCACGATTCTCATGGGTAGATTAGGCACGATTCTAATGGGTAGATTAGGCACGATTCTAATGGGTAGATTAGGCACGATTCTAATGGGTAGATTAGGCACGATTCTCATGGGTAGATTAGGCACGATTCTCATGGGTAGATTAGGCACGATTCTCATGGGTAGATTAGGCACGATTCTAATGGGTAGATTAGGCACGATTCTCATGGGTAGATTAGGCACGATTCTCATGGGTAGATTAGCTGCGATTCTCAGGTCGTACATTATGGAAAATTTTCTAGGACAAGCGGCAGTAACAGACGCAGCCCCGCTTACCGGTCCAGCTGCACAACCCGACCCTCTTCAACGCAGCAGAGAATCTTAGACAACGGCTCGTCAGTGTACCCGGCACCCCAGTTTAACGTTCTGGCCAGATCATTGCCGGTGCCCAGCGGCAGGATGGCAACCGGTGGACAGGGACTGATGCCCAGCCTGTCTATGGTAGACAGCACCCAGCCCGCGGTGCCGTCGCCTCCGCAAACCAGTATCCTCAGATTCGGCACCTTGCGAAACAGTTCCAAGGCAAACGAGGGCTCGTGCTGGGCCATGTCGAACACTTGTCGCGGGTTCAATAGCCACAGGAATTTGTGCATCAGCTTGGCGCCCTGATTGCCGCCGGACCTTGGGTTGATGAACACCAGCACTGGTCGGACGTGTGGCGACGGCACCGGTTTGATCATGAACGGCGTGCTCTGGGCGGCGCTCTGGGCTAAGGCGGCGGCTGCACAAGGTCGGGGGGGAGGGCAGGTGGGATTCTAGGAATGAGCGATTCAGACTGTTTGATGCTTGATCATCTATTTCTCCTGGAAGAGTCTACCACTCTATCGTACCTACCTGCCCACTCTACTCAATCACCCACTCCTACTCAATCACTCACTCTACTCAATCACTCACTTTACTCAATCACCCACTCTACTCAATCACTCACTCTACTCAATCACCCACTCTACTCAATCACCCACTCTACTCAATCACCCACTCTACTCAATCACCCACTCTACTCAATCACTCACTCTACTCAATCACCCACTCTACTCAATCACCCACTCTACTCAATCACCCACTCTACTCAATCACCCACTCTACTCAATCACTCACTCTACTCAATCAGCCACTCCTACTCAATCACTCACTCTACTCAATCACTCACTTTACTCAATCATCCACTCTACTCAATCACCCACTCTACTCAATCAGCCACTCTACTCAATCACCTACTCTACTCAATCACCCACTCTACTCAATCACCCACTCTACTCAATCACCCACTCTACTCAATCACTCACTCTACCCCAGGCCACCAACAAACCTGATGCGGAGGCGCTGACGGTGCCAACAACAGCAACGGCTGCGGCGGTGGCACCCTGGGATCCATTAGGCGGACTTCCACCGTCGCCGCCACCGCCGACGACCTGTTTCGAGTCCACAGCGGCGGCAGCGGCGGCGGCGGCAGCGGCAGCAGCGGCGGCAGCGTTGGCCGGCACCTGCAATCCGGTCTTGGATTTTCGACGCTTAAACGACGTCTTTCCGTGACTGCTTCGACGCCTGGTCGACAAACGACTCTTGGCTTTGCCGGGGACTTTAATTATCCACGACGGCGGCAGTATGATGGAGGCGTGCGAACCGAAGTTGCAGGACTCTTCAATTAAATGCATCATGAAGCAGTTGATCTTGTTGTGGTAGGCGGCCTTGCACCAGCTGCAGGAGATCGCTATCACTTCCTTGTTGTTGAATGGGAACTTCTGTTGGAATGACTGGAATGGGTTGAGTATAGGATGGTAGGGATGGCAGTAAATGAAGGCTGCGATGAAGGTTGAAATGATGTTGAATGAGGGGCGCCAATCAGGGAGCGCCATCAAGGGGCGCCAGTCAAGGAGCGCCATCAGGGGGCGCCATTCTGGGAGCGCCATCAAGGGGCGCCAGTCAAGGAGCGCCATCAGGGGGCGCCATTCTGGGAGCGCCATCAAGGGGCGCCAGTCAAGGAGCGCCATCAGGGGGCGCCATTCTGGGAGCGCCATCAAGGGGCGCCAGTCAAGGAGCGCCATCAGGGGGCGCCATTCTGGGAGCGCCATCAAGGGGCGCTAGTCAAGGAGCGCCATCAAGAGGCGCCATCAAGAGGCGCCAGTCAGGGGCGCCAACTTAAAAGCGCCACAAGATAGAGAAAATATCAGGAAGCGCCATCATGGGAGCGCAGTTATTACAGTTACGAACAGCATCCCATCCTCACCTTTCCGCAAGCTTTACACTTTCCCTCTTGCCGCCTCCGATGCACCCAATGATGTTTAATAAACAGCTGTGGGTTGAAAAAAACATATTTCACGAAAACATTAATCAGCTGATTCAAGCAAAAAAAGAAAAATCAAGAAAAACTTTCCCACCTCTCCGTGTCGTCCATCGCGATAATTTTTTAGATTTGCCTCTCGAAAAGTGGGCTTGCAACGGAACGCAATCTGCGGATTGAATGTAAAAATATTCTTCAGTTTATAGCTGCTTTTACTGATCAATACTGAGAAAGAATCCCAGGGGATAAATCCCAGGGGATAAATCTCAGGGGATAAATCCCAGGGGATAAATCCCAGGGGATAAATCCCAGGGGATAAATCCCAGGGGATAAATCCCAGGGGATAAATCCCAGGGGATAAATCCCAGGGGATAAATCTCAGGGGATAAATCCCAGGGGATAAATCCCAGGGGATAAATCCCAGGGGATAAATCCAAAGGGATAAATCCCAAGGGATAAATCGCAGGAGATGAATCCCAGGTGATAAATCGCAGGAGATGAATCCCAGGTGATAAATCCCAGGGGATAAATCCAAAGGGATAAACCTAATGAGACAAATTCAAGGGAAACACCCAACGGG
Organism: Macrostomum lignano; assembly: GCA_002269645.1. Taxonomy (NCBI): domain Eukaryota; kingdom Metazoa; phylum Platyhelminthes; family Macrostomidae; genus Macrostomum; species Macrostomum lignano. The sequence goes on along the minus strand of NIVC01002156.1, from coordinate 60,325 downwards.
ATTAAATGTCAACGAAAGACACTAATCCCCATGCCGTTGAAATCCTATCTGAATTCACTAGCATAGCAATCAATGGCAAACAGTCCAGAGTCTTGCCTTTCCACAGCTTGGCAACCCCACCATACGCCCCTAAAAAACTAGCTCTATTATCACGGGTATATGGGCTTTGTCACACTAGCTCAAACAGACAGTACCATTCGCATAGACGCAGCTGCAACGCCTTTTGTGTGCTGTGCAAATGCAAACGAACTGCGCCTTCCTTCGCTACTTCCTTATAGGAAGAGGAAAAAAAAGTTGGAAAATGACTGAACTGAGCTAACACGAAATTATCACGATTGTAAAAGTTTTTTATGCTTACAATATACCTAGCTAATTATCGATCCGGTTCAATTATAAGTTGCAGTCGGTCGATCAAAGTTATATTTATCTACGCTAGTAGCTATCGATATAAGTATTTTCTCATTTATCCTATTCTTCTGTTGATCCAAATATAAATCCTTGATTGCTACGTTTCAACCTTCTCAATTGTCTAACTGCAACTTTGCTTTCCTTTGTTGAAGATCTCTTTCACCAACTTTTTACTAAGCATGTTTATTTATACCGTCACATAAGCCTCTGCCCTAAAACGCCGGCCGTCTCTCAACACCCTCTCTCAACCGTCTCACAACCATCTCTCAACCATCTCTCAATCCTCTCTTAACCATCACATTTTTCAACCGTCTCACAACCCTCTCTCAACCCTTTCACAACCCTCTCACAACCCTCTTTCAACCGTCTCACAACCATCCCATCTCTCAACCATCCCATCTCTCAACCATCTTTCAAGCATCCCATCTCTAAACCGTCTCACAACCTTCTCACAATCCTCTCTTAACCATCACATTTTTCAACCGTCTCACAACCCTCTCTCAACCCTTTCACAACCCTCTCACAACCCTCTTTCAACCGTCTCACAACCCTCTCTCAACCCTTTCACAACCCTCTCACAACCCTCTTTCAACCCTCTCACAACCCTCTTTCAACCGTCTCACAACCCTCTCTCAACCATCTCTCAACCGTCTCTCAACCATCTCGGCAAACACCAGCCCCCAAAGCATCTCACCTTTTCTAGCTGAGCAAAGCAGCCAGTGTGAATGATAATTTTACAAGCTGTGCACTTCTTTTTACTGCCAGATTTCTGCAAAAGGAAGACGCTTTCTCGAATTATTACAAAGGAATGAGAAATATTGTGCATAGAAGACTCGATAAAAAAATCAAGCGACTGAGTGACACTGAACTCACGCAACAGTCGGACTCTCCAACGTAGCAAAAATCGCCGCTAGCTCCGGTGTCAATCCAGGTGTGCTCACCGTTCACGGCAGAGTCCTGCAATTGGTATTACATTGGTAATTTCATAATATGCGTTGCTCATAATTCAGGTAAATATAGCTAGATGATCGGTCATAACAAGGGTCGGTCATCATCCAGGTCATTAGAGGATCGGTCAAAGCAAGGGTATGGCATCATCCAGGTCATTAGATGATCGGTCATAACAAGGGTATGTCATCATTCAGGTCATTAGATGATCGGTCATAGCAAGGGTATGTCATCATCCAGGTCATTCAATGATCGGTCATAGCAAGGGTCATAGCAACTCTCACAGTCCAATCCACGGAGTTTTTCCAAGCCTTAGCCGGCAGGTAGCCGAATTCAGCGTGGCTCGGGTGCAGCAGGCAGCTGACATTGGGGTCCGCGGCGGCTGCAGCGGAGGTCGCTGATGTTCCGGGAGACTTCCTGATGTTGGGTCATCAAAAAAGAATACTTTTTAGACAAGCACTCATTCTGCAGACCTCTAATCAATGGCCTACGCAGGAATTTTAATTCATCGGGGGCAATCAATAGCCCCCAGTACAAGTATGAATATATTAAATTGATCTGAGCCTAAGTGATCTTACTCTATGAGCAGAATACTCTACATAATAGTTTCGTCTAAAGTGCAGTGTGTATGTATAGAATTAAAAAAAAACGGATAACCGGAGGTTATCGTCAGGAATTGGTTCGATCGAGCACGAAATGACTAGGAAGGGGAGAGGGAAGAGAGAAATGAGGAATAGAAGGATGAATTAATTAAAGAAGAATCGTTCCAGCTTGCAGCCCGATGCCTCAATAACGATGCCCGAGCAAAAAGAGAAAAATTGACCAGAAAGAAATAGAGAGAGAGGAGAGGAAGAGAAGTTGGACAGAAAAAATGGAAAAATTATTAATAAAGATTCTATGCTCGCATTATAACCCCCCCCCGCTACTAACTACATCTGAGAGGAGAAAGGTCATGCGGTGCAAGTATATTGATAGCACGTAGGAAGCACAAGCACACATCACTCAGCTCAAGTGAGAAGGGCTTAGAAAGCGAGAAAGTACAAAATGAGGCGCAAAGGTAGTCAGCATATGCAGTTTGTCATCATGCTATTGATTTTCTTTCAAGAGAGAGCTTTTCAGCTTAACCTTACAACTCCAACTGCTCACTGTTCGTCTTGTGGAAGCAGGCAAAATGCTTGACTCTTTATACAGAAACTTGTCACTAACAACAGCACGCAACATGCTTGGTTAAAGAAGTTTCTAGAAAATCAATAAATTCCCCTCTACTCTTTAGTTGAGCCTGTTTGCTAAAAGTATAACAGCCTCTACATAATCCTGCCACATCTCCCAGAACTAAACCAACCGTAAAAAATGATCATCTTAATCGATCCTACAGCAGCGTCATTCTATCCGCAAAAGTAGCCAGACGAAAGATACGGATTATTTATAGTTACATATATTAGTGAGAAACCTAAAACCTTATTATTAAATAATTCCGTTTGTGGCACTGTCTGCCTGTCAGGGCGAGTTAATGTGCAACTTGACGAAAAAGTCTCTTTCATTAAAAAAACTGTTTCAATTTTTAAGAGCTTGGGCGAACCATTTCGAAGCCGCAAGGGAATGAAAAAGTCTAAAAAGCATATTTGATTTGCTAAAAGATAACGACATCTTAAATTTTGTAACCCAACAAATGAGGAGACATTATAGATGAGACCCAAACACCGGGTTACTCAGACGGAAAACAATCATAAAGAACTATATGACTCTGGATATGCTAGCGGCCCAGGCTCGATTCCAAGTGCAGTGATATTAATCTGGGGCTAAATTGGAATCTCGGCTTGGCTCTGCTCGTGCAATTAACGGCCTTGAGGAGCCAACCCCCAAGGCACATTGGTGTACATGCCTAGCGATAAATAAAGTTAGGGCCGCTGTACACTCTTGTGTGAGTGTGTGCCTGTGCGTATGACTGCGTACGTATCCGCGCGCTTGTGCGCCTGCTCAGGGGAGTCGGCGGAATGGGCAGCAATGCCTCTCGCCGGGTTGTGCGACAATGTCGCTTAAAGTGCGCCAGGGTGCACGCAGCCCCTGCCTCTAACTAAACTCATATCTCTTAAATAGTGTGTGTGTAAAGTACATATATATATTATGCGTACGTAAGAATATGCACAAGGGCACTTTATCGTTACGGCTACGGCTCCCCTCCGAAACTTCGGTTTGGTTCTAGCCGTACAATTAACGCCCTTGAGAGTCAACCCCAAGGCACAGTGAAGTGCGCATAGCCGTGACATTGGGGTTCAAAGTAATAATGTCCTTTGTTGCCGTTGTTAAAGCTCCCTCCTTGCGTGATGAAGGTGTGAGATGAATCATGTGTGATGTGAAGAAACTAAAAACGCAGGGTAAACAGTAGGCCTAGTCGGAGAACTGTAAAATCCGATAAGTTTATAACGATATGCATATAGAACCACGTGCACACTTTTCCTAACTAGAATGCAGTGTCATTATCCAGCAATATAATACACCTTTCCGTCCGACTTAGAAGATTATTAGGATTTGTCATCAATGCGTCTTAAATCTCAACTATTATGGCTGCTTTTTGTTGTAGCCATAGGAGGATTACCAGTAGTGCTACATGGTCTAGCAGATAACGTATGCCATAGGAGACTGTTTGACTAAAATCCCTTAGTGCATAGCTTTTGAAGCGAAGCGCGATGGCTTAGCATGCATAAGTATGTCTAGAGACTGGGCCGCAGCGGATGAAAGAGGCGGAGATTGGAAACAAGATATAGCCGGGCTGAAACTTCGACGGGGGAACGAAAAGTCAAGTAATAACCATAACTCGAAATTGCATTTCAGCAACTAAAGCTACCCCCCCCCCAACCCGAGTCAACGAAAAAATGTGCGTATTTTTTGTCGTCGCAGTTCCAGATGGGCGACAAAATGTCCACTGACGCTGGTAACGTACATGTAAATGTACATGCATTATATGCACATAATGCAAGCATATAATATACGGCCCAACAAACGACCCAAGCGGTTCCCATAGTCATTAGCATTGGCTTGCGCATTTAGCGGAGAGCGATTATTTGCATGTACGCTCGTATATTGTAGATGCAGCCTCGTAGTTTAACCTCTTCCATTTCTGTATTTCTGTATTTCTTCCTCGTCTTCTTTGCCTCATGGTTTTGTCCCAGCGGATCCAGCAGTTGCAACAGCGGAGGTCAACGCAATGTGCACTAATGCGTACCTGCCTGCATTCTTGCCTAATCAGCTGTGCGTTATTGATTGTTTCAGATATTGTGTCAAGCCGGCTGAAAGAAGGCTAGCAACATGCATGTAGAATTTTACACTGCTTGTCAGAAAAACATTGCAAGGTTCAACGCCGACAGTAGTGGGCCAGAAAGACGATCAATATGAGATATACAGTATAGGCGCTGTGTTCAATCAAATTATCAAGATTGCGTTTTCTGCATAGCTAATTTACGGCTGCAGCCAGTTCTACAGGACCCATCTCTGAAAAAAGTGGCAATTAGACACGGGCCCATGTATACTTAGATAAATTTGTCCATTTTAAGATAGTGACTCTAATTTTGATGTTGGAGTCGAATTCAAGATCATTCTTAGATACCGTTAGGCACTCTGAATACACGATCGGTCATTCTAAAAACACATTCACTCACTCAAAGACACGGTCGGTCACTCAGATACACCGTAAGCCACTGTAGGTCACGTCACCTTAAGACGCGTTTGGTCATTCTAAGGCATGTGCGTCAACTTTGGGACAGACAGCAACTTTGAAAACAGTGAAGCCGTACAAGAACATAAAGACACGAAAGGTTACTTTGCGATAACGGCGATCGCAGTCAAATACAACTCACGACAGCCGACGACGCAAGGACCAAGCGGACACATCGAATGAAAGGGCGCGTCGTTGCTTCCCGACCATCCTTCCGCCGCTGCTGCCACCGTCGTCGCCGCAAACGGCTTTGCCGGCTCCAATTTCGCCAAGCATCGGGCGTCGTCGCGATCCGGGCGACGTCGGCGAAGCGGCTGCGCTAGCAACACTGGGCGGGCCGCCGGAAGAACTTCCGCCGCTGCCGCTCCAACGCGGATCGTCAAGCGAACTCGACCGGAAGCCGGGCGGAAGCGCGCTTGGTACTTGAAGAAAATTGCTAACAATGGCTGCTGGAGGATGTCGATTAGCATTGCTGGCCGAATCCGAAGATGACGAGGATAATACGGACGAAGTGTCGTCGTCCGAGTCTTCCTCACAACTAGTGGCGCACTGAGCGTCAGCATCTAGCTCGGAAGGGCGCTCCGTAGCATTAGCAGCAGCAGTGGCCGCCAGCTCTTCAAGAATTGCACAGTGAACGCACAGTCTCGGTATCTCAAGCGAACGACCGCGTTTCCTATTGAAACTGGGCAGAGCCAATTTATTGATGAAGAATCTAGTTGGCGATTCAATTCGTCCACTGGGACTGCCTGCAGTTGAGCCGCCTCCGCCGCTGCCACCTCTAGCGCTGTTCACCAGCATCAATTCGTCGGGAGAATTCGGCGCACCACTATTCGACGCGGTGGACATTTCCTCGAGGTAAACTCCGCTGCTGGGCATGCTACCGGCTCCTGTGGCATCGTAGCTGTTCGATCGATGCTTGCTTAATAAATTGCCGCCACTAAGACTAGCCGACGGAGCGTTTAAACTTAAACGAAATGGACTGCCGCAGACTGTGGTAGAGGCTTCCGCGTCAACATCTACCTGATAGCAGACGGTAGAACTAGCAGATGCGGCAGCAGCTGCATCACCACCGCTACTAGGCGCGTTATTACCTTCATCATTGTCGTCTAGAAGATGCTCAACCACAATCGGTATTGGATTGGGCAGCTGAAGCGGCGGCGGGCGGTGAATCTGGCGCACAGGCTGGGCAGGCAACGGAGCCTGCGGCTGCTGACCCTGTCTTACACTGCCTCGGCTGCCGCTAGCTGGCATAGAAGGCAACGATTGAAATTCTTTATTGCCACTACCGCTGTTACTACTGTTTTCTTTGCTGCCAGACCGGCGACACAGCAGGCCTTTGAACGGCATTGTATACGCTTGATTGACGGACTAATTGAAGTGGACAAAACTTTAACGTTAACGTCCAATTTTATTAACTCATAGAGACGTCCATTGTGGCGTCAAGTTTGAGTGAAATCAGACGACAATAAATAATAGCTCTCAAGGCAAATTCCTGGTGTCTGTTGTTCTGACTCTTCAATGTCGATGTTGGTCTGATTAAATTACTGTAACGCTAACGCTATTTATTACGGCCTGCTTAGCGCGGATGTGTGGGCGGACTTAGCGGAGGTAAAAAACGCCTTTAGTGGAGCCGTAATATATTCTTTGTTTAGGGCCAAGTGTAGGGGACGCGGTTGGAGGAGGGGTTGGGAGAGCTGAGTCTGAGGCGAGAGAATCGAGAGAGACTGAGAATACCCAAGCGTATCTGGCTCTGTCTTCCTGTCTCATTCTCTCCCTCTCCATCGTCTCTCTCTCTCTCTCGGCTCTCTTCCCCCTTCAGACACGGCTGAACAGGCAGTGCTTAAGGAAAGAGGATTTGGATGCAAGGTGGGGAGGCGCAAGCAGCCAGTAACAGAGGCCGGGGAAGGAGGGCAGGAGGGTTAAAAAGAAGACAAGTAAAGTAAGGAAAGACCGAATGATAGCTTTGGTTACAAACTAGCAGCGTTTTTTGCGGCAAGTTACGGTTGGGTATGAAGGCCAATCAAAGTTCAAGGGTAATAGCACGGGACAGGAGGAAATAGGGTGGTAATTAGCAAGTGTTTTTACGCTGGTGTTTAGAAATTTCAGACATCGAAACAGGTCAACCTTAGGCACATGACAATGCATAACATGACATAAAACATGTAGCTGACAGGGGGTTCCTATGGAGTTACATGTAGGTGACAGGGGGTTCCTAATGGATGTACATGTAGGTGACAGGGGGTTTCTAATGCATGTACATGTAGATTACAGGGGCTTCTTAATGGATGTACATGTAGGTGACAGGGGTTCCTAATGGATGTACATGTAGGTGACAGGGGGCTCCTAATGGATGTGCATGTAGGTGACAGGGGGCTCCTAATGGATGCACATGTAAGTGACAGGGGGCTCCTAATGGATGCACATGTAGGTGACAGGGGGCTCCTAATGGATGCACATGTAGGTGACAGGGCTCCTAATGGATGCACATGTAGGTGACAGGGGGCTCCTAATGGATGCACATGTAGGTGACAGGGGGCTCCTAATGGATGCACATGTAGGTGACAGGGGGCTCCTAATGGATGCACATGTAGGTGACAGGGGGCTCCTAATGGATGCACATGTAGGTGACAGGGGGCTCCTAATGGATGCACATGTAGGTGACAGGGGGCTCCTAATGGATGCACATGTAAGTGACAGGGGCTCCTAATGGATGTAAATGTAAGTGACAGGGGGCTCCTAATGGATGCACATGTAGGTGACAGGGGCTCCTAATGGATGCACATGTAGGTGACAGGGGCTCCTAATGGATGCACATGTAGGTGACAGGGGGCTCCTAATGGATGCCATGTAGGTGACAGGGGGCTCCTAATGGATGCACATGTAGGTGACAGGGGGCTCCTAATGGATGCACATGTAGGTGACAGGGGGCTCCTAATGGATGCACATGTAGGTGACAGGGGCTCCTAATGGATGTAAATGTAAGTGACAGGGGGCTCCTAATGGATGCACATGTAGGTGACAGGGGGTTCCTAATGGATGCACATGTAGGTGACAGGGGGCTCCTAATGGATGCACATGTAGGTGACAGGGGCTCCTAATGGATGTAAATGTAAGTGACAGGGGGCTCCTAATGGATGCACATGTAGGTGACAGGGGCTCCTAATGGATGCACATGTAGGTGACAGGGGCTCCTAATGGATGCACATGTAGGTGACAGGGGGTTCCTAATGGATGCACATGTAGGTGACAGGGGGCTCCTAATGGATGTACATGTAGGTGACAGGGGGTTCCTAATGGATGCAGATGTAGGTGACAGGGGGTTCCTAATGGATGCACATGTAGGTGACAGGGGATTCCTAATGGATGCAGATGTAGGTGACAGGGGCTCCTAATGGATGCACATGTAGGTGACAGGGGGTTCCTAATGGATGCAGATGTAGGTGACAGGGGGTTCCTAATGGATGTACATGTAGGTGACAGGGGGCTCCTAATGGATGCACATGTAGGTGACAGGGGGTTCCTAATGGATGCACATGTAGGCGGCACAGGTGCCTCAGTAGATGGCACTACTAAGAATAAGCCAATAAAAGTACTATTTATATAAACAGAGGCTATTGTCTATTCCACGTCAAACGCAGTCAGTTTATCAACAGAGAAAAATCATCAAATAGTATTTTTTCTCATTTTTCTTATAACAACTAGCTTTTGTGTGACTGGCCATCACGGTTGTCAGGAACAAACCCTTCCTACCTGATGAATAAATTATAATATCGGATGAGAGCCAGTGTAAAGCTCTACTATTGAAACTGACTACTTAAGCTAAGGGAACTGACTACTTAATGTTCGCGCTCAGCATGCTCTGAACTAGCATTCTAATGCAGATAATACCGATGCAACCAAAGAGGTGTTCGAAACGAAAAGCTAAAGAAACAATCAAAAATTTTTGTGCAAAAACTAAATTAAATAAAATCAATCATTTGACATTCCGCTTTGCCTACTTATAAGTAGGCAGACAGTAATATAGCTAGAATAAATTTGCCGAAAAATAAAGAAAACATGTATAAAGATCTAATCTTTTAGATCAAATCACCAATTTTGAAAGAGAGAAAAGAGAAAAATCTCCGGCTACAATCAAGATTTCAGATGCATCGTGTTTCACGAAAAAATCGTTTGGCCAAAAATTTGAGACAGCGATAAACCATTCCGAGATTTCGCTTTGACTCCTATTTCAAGGGGATTAAAGATGAGTTAGGAAGGAGATGAAATCTCCAAACGTTTTCAAAGCTACGAGCGTAGAATACGCGCAAGAAGAAACAAATTGTTCTAATCAATAAAATCTACCCCTTTTAAATTAAAGCAACTGAAACCTTTATACCTGATAGTGTTGGCAAAAGAAATTGCTCGATCAAAAACGCTTCCGTGACCTAATTTATTCTAGATAAAATTTCATTTAGATAGCGTGTGTATATTTGGAGAAGGAGTTTTGCACATAGTGTGTGTATACCTGGAGAAAGGACTTTTGTCTAGGGGTGTGTACATTTGGGGGAAAGAGTTTTGTCTAGGGGTGTGTACATACGAGGAAAAGAGCTTTTGTCTAGGGGTGTGTACATTCGGGGAAGTAGTTTTGTCTAGGGGTGTGTAAATTTGGGGGAAAGATTTTTGTCTAGGGGTGTGTACATACGGGGAAAAGAGCTTTTTTCTAAGGGTGTGTACATTCGGGAAAGGAGTTTTGTCTAGGGGTGTGTACATTCGGGGAAAGAGTTTTGTCTAGGGGTGTGTACATTCGGGGAAGGAGTTTTGTCTAGGGGTGTGTACGCCTGGAGGAAGGAGTTTTGTCTACGAGTGTATACATTCAGGGGAAGGAGTTTTGTCTAGGGCGTGTGTGTACTTTAAGGAGAAGAATTTAGTTTATTACTACTGCTGTCTCAGAACCATACTTGAGTAAAGATATAAAATAATATTCAATAATTCAGGTAAGGTTTTTAGCAAACTTATAGCACTTCTGACTTAGCCGGTTTTTAACCTATAGAAAATCGCCAACGCGATCGCGACCTCTCAAGAACTTGCCTAATGGTCTCATGAACTCTCTGTCCCTGATAGTTCTATTCGCAGAGAGAGAAAGAGAGCCCATTTTCTCCTGTCAAACAATCCAAATGGTGGTTCTCACACATCGAGCCAGAAGCTATAGGGAAAGACCATAAAGCAAGAAAGTCAGGCTTTTTAGCTCTCATACCCAGCTAGGCTGGACCGCCCCCGCAGTGCAAACAAGACAGGAAATTGAAAGAGCGATTGGGAACTAGCTATATAGAGAGCGACAGCTCAGGCTTAGCGACGGAATTGGAAAATGGACCGGTGGAAAAAGTTGGGCAGAATAGGGTTTAATCTGTGCTACTCCCGTCTATAGTAAGTAATACACTATAGCGGTTAATTAATCTGGGAACTTGCTTTGATCCAACGGCCAAAAGAAATAAAGTGGGAATTACAGGTAAGAATAATATTCAAATTAGTCAAAGCTTTCAGTCTAGTCGGAGCTTTTAAAAATCTTATGATTTTTTTAAAAACAGGGAAAAATACAAGTAGCACAGGTTCTCAAATCCGGCCAAGAAATGACAAGAGGCTTGGCAAGGATAAAGCTGAGCCATTCTGAAAAAGGCTATTGGGCGTTTTTTATGATAGTAAAGGAACGATTCTCTTGTTAGCTATAGGCGATTCTCATGGTGGATTGAGGGCGATTCTCAGGGTGAATTGATGGCGATTCTCAGGGTGAATTGAGGGCGATTCTCAGGGTGAATTGAGGGCGATTCTCAGGGTGAATTGAGGGCGATTCTCAGGGTGGATTGATGGCGATTCTCAGGGTGAATTGAGGGCGATTCTCAGGGTGGATTGAGGGCGATTCTCAGGGTGAATTGAGGGCGATTCTCAGGGTGAATTGAGAGCGATTCTCAGGCTGGATTGATGGCGATTCTCAGGGTGAATTGATGGCGATTCTCAGGGTGGATTGATGGCGATTCTCAGGGTGGATTGATGGCGATTCTCAGGGTGGATTGAGGGCGATTCTCAGGGTGGATTGAGGGCGATTCTCAGGGTGGATTGAGGGCGATTCTCAGGGTGAATTGAGGGCGATTCTCAGGGTGGATTGTCGGCGATTCTCAGGGTGAATTGAGGGCGATTCTCAGGGTGGATTGTCGGCGATTCTCAGGATGAATTGACAGCGATTCTAATGTGGATTGACGGCGATTCTCAGAGTGGATTGATGGCGGTTATTTAGTCGTTTAAGCAAGCAAAATACTCAGTCACGAGTTCCAAAACTGCAAATTCCAAAAAGCTTCTACTCGTATAGAAGGAAAATACAGTTTCCCGTGAGAATGGGATATACTAGACTCTCAAGCAAAGCTTCATTGCCATCTTAGAACGTGCTCCTGTGCTCTAAGCCGTATGAGGCGGGTTTCAGTCGATCAGTCCCAAGCATGCAGCCCTGGCATCCTCAATCGTTAACGGTCATTATCTAGCCATCTCGTCCAATCTATATCCTCTTTCTCAACGCCTCTATCCTCACGTAGTATATTTGTGTTTCCTTTTTTTTTCTAAAGAGCTTTGCAGCATAGCAATCCCGCCTTGAAGGTTTGTTTAATAACTACTTTTTTATTTTCGCCTATTCTTCTACTTGATAGAACATTTATCCACCTCGGGTTAATCCTCGCAATCGGTCTTTTCTAAAACTGATATTGATCCATACAGGTTTAAACCTCAGCGATCGTGGGTTAAGACTGAAAGTCGGTGATATACTGCCGAATCGTACACTCCATATATTTATGCACAAAATAAGATATCTGTGATGCTTTAGCTCTATAATGACACATCTGCATGAGTATTCTGGCGCCAAAATGACTCACACCTATATTATGTGGCGTCACAATGACTCAAACCAATATTATGTGGCGCCAAAATGACTCACACCTATATTCCGGCGCCACAATGAAACATGACACACCTATATTCTGGCGCCACAATGAAACATGACACACACCTATATTCCGGCGCCACAATGAAACATGACACACACCTATATTCCGGCGCCACAATGAAACATGACACACACCTATATTTCGGCGCGCAAATGAAACATGACACACACCTATATTTCGGCGCGCAAATGAAACATGACACAAACCTACATTCCGGCGCCACAATGAAACATGACACACACCTATATTCCGGCGCCACAATGAAACATGACACACACCTATATTCCGGCGCCACAATGACACATGACACACACTTTTATTCTGGCGCCACAATGAAACATGACACACCTATATTCTGGCGCCACAATGAAACATGACACACACCTATATTCTGGCGCCACAATGACACATAATACACACCTGTATTCTGGCGCCACAATGAAACATGACACACACCTATATTCCGGCGCCACAATGAAAACTTGACACACACCTTTATTCTGGCGCCACAATGAAACATGACACACACCTATATTCCGGCGCCACAATGAAAACTTGACACACACCTTTATTCTGGCGCCACAATGACACATGATACACACCTATATTCTGGCGCCACAATGACACGACACACACCTATATTCTGGCGCCACAATGACACATGACACACACACCTATATTCTGGCGCCACAATGACACATGACACACACACCTATATTCTGGCGCCACAATGACACATGACACACACCTATATTCTGGCGCCACAATGACACATGACACACACCTATATTCTGGCGCCACAATGAAACATGACACACACCTATATTCTGGCGCCACAATGACACATGACACACACTTTTATTCTGGCGCCACAATGACACATGACACACACCTATATTCTGGCGCCACAATGACACATGACACACACCTATATTCTGGCGCCACAATCACTCACCTGTAGTCTAGCTTAAGGCACACATGCGATATTCCTAGCTTCTTTAGCTAAAGACAATATTAAGCAGCAATATTGATAACATAATATTTCTATCATTAAAATGAAACTCTCTGAAATCAATGAGTGAAGCTTACAAGCCCATGAGGTGAACATTCAGAGTATAAGCTGATGACACAATCAAATTAAACTCGCACCCACCCAGCATGTCAGTCAGTCAGTCTGATTTATAATTAAATTCAATTTACAAGTTGAATAAGAAATCGCAAATAGAAAGAGAAATCCATGAATCAGATGCAAATTAATCCTGGAGGGATGATAAAAAATTCATCCAACGATAGTATAGTTAACATGGTGTATAATGCATACTATCATATATCGAAAATTTATTTTTAACACTACCGACGACAGTTTGAAAAATGGTACTAAAGTGCATAGACACACACAAGGGCACTGTACATCACTCACTATCTCGCCAAGACGTCGGATTTCAAGGGTGAAAGAAACAACTGTAGAAAGAAAGCAAAAGTTCAGAAAAAAAGAGGCAATTCTCTTCCCCATTATGATTTGCGAACTCTTTCCTGCTTCGGAGCTTCGGGCAAGAAATCAACGGGGCGCTTTCAAAGCAATTGCAAACTTCACAATCCCCAACCTTCACAATCCCCAACATTCACAATCCCCAACCTTCACAATCCCCAACCTTCACAATCCTCAACCTTCACAATCCCCAACCTTCACAATCTCCAACCTTCACAATCCCCAACTTTCACAATCCTCAACCTTCACAATCCTCAAACTTCACAATCCCCAACCTTCACAATTCCCAACCTTCACAATCCCCAACGTTCACAATCCTCAACGTTCGCAATTCCCAACCTTCACAATCCCGACATTCACAATCCCAACATTCACAATCCCAACATTTACAATCCCAACATTCACAATCCCTAACCTTCACAACCCCCAACCTTCACAATCCCAAACCTTCACAATCCCCAACGTTCGCAATCCCCAACCTTCTCGATTCTCAACCTTCACAATCCCCAACCTTGACAATCCCCAACCTTCACAATCCCTAACCTTCACAATCCCCAACCTTCACAATCCCTAACCTTCACAATCCCCAACCTTGACAATTCCCAACCTTCACAATCCCCAACGTTCACAATCCTCAACGTTCGCAATTCCCAACCTTCACAATCCCGACATTCACAATCCCAACATTCACAATCCCTAACTTTCACAATCCCCAACCTTCACAACCCCCAACCTTCACAATTTCAAACCTTCACAATCCCCAGCAGTCACCATCCCCAACCTTCGCAATCCCCAACCTTGACAATCCCCAATCTTCACAATCCCTAACCTTCACAATCCCCAACGTTCACAATCCTCAACGTTCGCAATTCCCAACCTTCACAATCCCGACATTCACAATCCCAACATTCACAATCCCAACATTTACAATCCCAACATTCACAATCCCTAACCTTCACAACCCCCAACCTTCACAATCCCAAACCTTCACAATCCTCAACGTTCGCAATCCCCAACCTTCTCGATTCCCAACCTTCACAATCCCCAACCTTCACAATCCCTAACCTTCACAATCCCTAACCTTCACAATCCCCAACATTGACAATTCCCAACCTTCACAATCCCCAACGTTCACAATCCTCAACGTTCGCAATTCCCAACCTTCACAATCCCCACATTCACAATCCCAACATTCACAATCCCCAACCTTGACAATCCCCAACCTTCACAATCCCTAACCTTCACAATCCCCAACCTTGACAATTCCCAACCTTCACAATCCCCAACGTTCACAATCCTCAACGTTCGCAATTCCCAACCTTCACAATCCCGACATTCACAATCCCAACATTCACAACCCCCAACCTTCACAATCCCAAACCTTCACAATCCCCAACGTTCGCAATCCCCAACCTTCTCGATTCTCAACCTTCACAATCCCCAACCTTGACAATCCCCAACCTTCACAATCCCTAACCTTCACAATCCCCAACCTTGACAATTCCCAACCTTCACAATCCCGACATTCACAATCCCAACATTCACAATCCCAACATTTACAATCCCAACATTCACAATCCCTAACCTTCACAACCCCCAACCTTCACAATCCCAAACCTTCACAATCCCCAACGTTCGCAATCCCCAACCTTCTCGATTCCAAACCTTCACAATCCCCAACCTTGACAATCCCCAACCTTCACAATCCCCAACCTTCACAATTCCCAACCTTCACAATCCCCAACCTTGACAATCCCCAACCTTCACAATCCCCAACCTTCACAATCCCCAACGTTCACAATCCCTAACCTTCACAATCCCCAACCTTGACAATTCCCAACCTTCACAATCCCCAACGTTCACAATCCTCAACGTTCGCAATTCCCAACCTTCACAATCCCCACATTCACAATCCCAACATTCACAATCCACAACCTTCACAACCCCCAACATTCACAATTTCAAAACTTCACAATCCCCAGCTGCTAGTGATTTTTGAGCTTGGTAATTGCGAAAAATTTGACTGATTGTTAAGCTTAGGAATTTTGACGTCGGGTATAAAGTGGGTATAGTAAACTCTAGGGAAATAAATTGTAAAAAATTCTTCTAAAAGATTTTTTAAGAGAAAGTTTGCGCGCACACGCACCTTGTAAAAGTTCAAATTTCGGCAAAAATAATCAGATAGAGAATGCTGTTAATTGCTTACCTATTTGGCGATCGAGGCGGAACCGACTGCAAGCTGTTGGTGACAGACGCGGCAGCATTGGCGCAAACAGTCGAGGCACTCTGAGAATAGTCGCTTAGATCTTCAACGACAATCCTTGCTGGCTGCTGTTGCTGCTGCTGCTGCTGCTGCTGCGGACTTAAAGAAGGCGCCTGCGGCTGCGGAGAAGTTGACGAAGGAGATGAAGAGGACATATTATTGCTGTCTGGAGGCTGAGCCAAGGCGTCAACTTTCAATAATAATAAAAACACACAAATAATAAAAAACTATGATTCTATTTCTATATTTCAATTTATTTTTGTCTGTCTACACAGCCTGCGACTTAGTCGAATCGGCTTGTCAAGGTTGGCGGAACAGACTGCTGGGCGAGGAGGCGAAAGCGAGTATTTGAGTTAAGGGATGCGTGTTAAGACCCGGAATGGGATGGGAGCAGGGGATAGCGCGAGACAGATAGATAGAGAGGATCGAGTAAAAGAAAGAAAAAAATAGGAGAGAGGGGGGCGCAAAAGACACGCCGCTCTGCGTAGAGGGACAGCGGTGTGTGTCTGCTATCTGTGTGTGAGTGTCCGTGTGTGTGTATGGGGTTGCTCTATATTCGTCCGTCGCCTTCTAAAAGAAGACCAAAGCGAGCCTATCCCCTCTGAGGAGGAGGAAACGGCCGAGGAGGGGAGGGGTTAAAACTCATAGGGAACAACCATTGGCAGGAAACCCCTGTCCTGATGCTGCACCCACGAGGCCAGCCAATCTTTCCCTCCCTACACAGTCGTCCCCGTTCTACCTGGACGCATACAGCCCGGTCTGGGGGAGAGAAGATGCCTAGGAGAAAAGAGGGGATTAAGAGAGGTACACAACCGTCGTAGTCGGCTGCGATTAACCCCAAAGACATGGCCGGCTGACTGACAGGTCAGATCCATCAGCTTTTCCAGTGTCGAATTTATACTAAGCATGTTTTCTATCAAACAGATTAGAAAAGGTAGAAAAACAGACAAATCTGTTTGAAAAACTATGATCAAGAAATCAAACGATTTATGGTCGTTGATTGACAAAATATAATCGTGCTTTTAATAATTAATATTGCTAATTATTTCCTGTTTCTTAAGATCAAAATTATAAAAAGCAGTACAGTGTACTCTACAAAGCTAGAGATTCACATTGTCAAAGGCAGTAGTACAGTGTACTCTACAAAGCTAGAGATTCACATTGCCAAAGGCAGGACAGTGTACTCTACAAAGCTAGAGATTCACATTGTAAAAGGCAGTACAGTGTACTCTACAAAGCTAGAGATTCACATTGTCAAAGGCAGTACAGTGTACTCTACAAAGCTAGAGATTCCCATTGTCAAATACAAAGTACAGTGTACTCTACAAAGCTAGAGGTTCACATTGTCAAATACAAGGTACAGTGTACTCTACAAAGCTAGAGATTTACATTATCAAAGACAGTACAGTGTACTCTACAAAGCTAGAGATTTACATTGTCAAAGACAGCATACAGTGTACTCTACAAAGCTAGAGATTCACATTGTCAAAGACAGTACAGTGTACTCTACAAAGCTAGAGATTTACATTGTCAAAGACAGTACAGTGTACTCTACAAAGCTAGAGATTCACATTGTCAAAGACAGTACAGTGTACTCTACAAAGCTAGAGATTCACATTGTAAAAGGCAGTACAGTGTACTCTACAAAGCTAGAGATTCACATTGTCAAAGGCAGTACAGTGTACTCTACAAAGCTAGAGATTCACATTGTCAAATACAAAGTACAGTGTACTCTACAAAGCTAGAGGTTCACATTGTCAAATACAAGGTACAGTGTACTCTACAAAGCTAGAGATTTACATTATCAAAGACAGTACAGTGTACTCTACAAAGCTATAGATTTACATTGTCAAAGACAGCATACAGTGTACTCTACAAAGCTAGAGATTCACATTGTCAAAGACAGTACAGTGTACTCTACAAAGCTAGAGATTCACATTGTCAAAGACAGTACAGTGTACTCTACAAAGCTAGAGATTCACATTGTCAAAGACAGTACAGTGTACTCTACAAAGCTAGAGATTCACATTGTCAAAGACAGTACAGTGTACTCTACAAAGCTAGAGATTCACATTGTCAAAGACAGTACAGTGTACTCTACAAAGCTAGAGATTCACATTGTCAAAGACAGTACAGTGTACTCTACAAAGCTAGAGATTTACATTGTCAAAGACAGCATACAGTGTACTCTACAAAGCTAGAGATTCACATTGTCATGGTAGATTCCCATTGACAGTATAGTGTAATCTACAAAACTCTAGTCACATTGAAGGAAAGTTTTTTTAGCCACTGCTTTTAATGACTCAAAATCTCAGACACTTGGCCAGCTCACAACCACAGGTGGTAATCTACCTTATGTAGAATGGATGAAGCTCTATAGATACATGGGAACATTCGATTGACCGTGGGATGCGGTTCGTTAGTATGCATTTTGATTGCATTTAATATGCGCAGACACGAAACAGGCCTTCGCTTAATTCCTTTCTCCCAAGTCCCAACCCACCCCGCCGTCTCTCTCCCTCCTCCTTTTTCTAGCATGGGCTTTCAAGAGGAAAGCAATATTGCAATTGTAAACTCTTTGCTAGTTTATATCGAAGATCTCAATATATATATCTGTATTATGCATATATATATACATCAGCTTTGCACACAGACAAATGCAGACCACAAACAAAACCTGTATCGGATTACGCTAGAGTCGAGAAAGATGTTTGTCTCCCTTTTAAAGAGACTTCCGCCTATATTCAAAGGGTTATAGCTCCCTGTATACCAGGGCTCGAATCCAATATGGTTTTATCATAGACATGCAGATAAAACTTGTACACACATGGCTTCTTTCGGTATGTAGCGAGGTTTAGAGAACCTGTGAGTTAAAGTGCCGAGAAACTGAGTCAATTGAAATGGCTAAGCTTTTTACTTTTGAGACAAGTGCAAATGCACTGATAAGATTAGACACAGCTTGCAAAGTTTATAAATAATATTGATTAAACCCGTCCGAATGGGCAGTTGTGCAACCGACAGCTCGGCCGCAGCTATTGCGCGGCGCATCTGAAGGCTGCGTACGGCTGTTCAGTCCAAGGACTGGGGGGTCGCCACACAGACCCTCATTACCCCATGCAGCTAATGCTGGCATCCATTTTACAGCTGGGTGAACTGAATTAATGCAGAGTTAGTTGCCCTGCTCAAGGGATACCATTTGTGCCGAGTGGGCCGAGAATCGAACCCCCGACCTTTCAGTCGTCAGTCTGATGCTCTAACCACTAGGAGAGGCTACAAGGTTAAAGTAGCTTGTATAAGTAAAATGAGTATCGTACATACGAGTACTCGTAGCATAGTCAGTGTCAAGTGCAAAATTCAACGAGGTGAAATAATGCGAGTTAGCAAGCAAGCGAGCACAGAAAATCTAATAATTGTAACGAGCATGCTTGAGATACCAGAGAAGCCCAGAGTATAAGGCTAAAGGCTAAAGAAACTCGCTGGAATAATCTCTATCTGCACTTGAACAAATAAACTTCCAGTGCTGCGCCAGCTTCCTCGCTGTTGCTACCACAGTATTATTTACGATTCGAATCATTTAGACTGAATTTTCACGAAATGAAAGTCGGAAACCTCTAGGTTGCAGGATAAAGTCTGAGACTCGACTAGGGTGCTGTAGCCTATAGTGATCTGGTGCGGCGCTCTGATGTACCAGCGGCACAGGTTCGATTCCAGGTGCAGTGATATTAATCTGGGGCAAAATTGAAATCTAGGCTTGGCTTGGCTCCAAGGCGCAGTGAAGTGTACATGCCTAACGATTAATAAAGTGTGTGCCTGTGTGTATGACTGCGTACGTATCCGCGCGCTTGTGTGCCTGCTCAGGGGAGTCGGCGGAATGGGCAGTAATGCCGGTTGTGGTGACAATTTCGCTTAAAGTGCGCCAGGGTGCACACAACCCTCTGCTTCTAATGAATTAAAGTCTGAGACTATAGCAAACCTCAGGCTAAAACTATTGCTCAACTAGAACGGAAGGAACAGAATAGAAGGAGAGAGAGAGACAGAGAGAGAGAGAGAGAGAGAGAGAGAGAGAGAGAGAGAGAGAGAGAGAGAGAGAGAGAGAGAGAGAGAGAGAATCTACATGCCTAGCAGACAGAAAGCGCGACCACCTGTTGTGTGGTCAGATTAAAGCGAAAAGGCAGCGTTACAACGAGGGCTGCCGCGAGGGAGCCATTAGATGAATGACAGGGTGAAGTGAAAAGGACAGAAAATGAGGGCAGGCGCGGACAGGTAGGAATTGCGGCGGAGGTGGGGAGGAAGAGTGGAGATGGATAGCAATTTTCCGCCCCGACCCCGGCAACGCCCCGAGCCTCATCTTCCCGTCCAGAGTAGCAGCTGCAGCCATAACCCATCCACAGCTGCATATTAACCCGCATCATTTCTAATAACCCGTTATACGCCTCCTTCTCTCTTTTTGTCCGACTCTCTCTCTCTTATTTCTAGCTTGCTCTCGCACTCCCTAAATCCCAGACTCTGGTCTGTGCTCAGTCTCTTGTTCTCCTGTTCTCACACTCCCTAAATCCCAGACTCTGGTCTGTGCTCAGTCTCTTGTTCTCCTGTTCTCACACTCCCTAAATCCCAGACTCTGGTCTGTGCTCAGTCTCTTGTTCTCCTGTTCTCACACTCCCTAAATCCCAGACTCTGGTCTGTGCTCAGTCTCTTGTTCTCCTGTTCTCACACTCCCTAAATCCCAGACTCTGGTCTGTGCTCAGTCTCTTGTTCTCCTGTTCTCACACTCCCTAAATCCCAGACTCTGGTCTGTGCTCAGTCTCTTGTTCTCCTGTTCTCACACTCCCTAAATCCCAGACTCTGGTCTGTGCTCAGTCTCTTGTTCTCCTGTTCTCACACTCCCTAAATCCCAGACTCTGGTCTGTGCTCAGTCTCTTGTTCTCCTGTTCTCACACTCCCTAAATCCCAGACTCTGGTCTGTGCTCAGTCTCTTGTTCTCCTGTTCTCACACTCCCTAAATCCCAGACTCTGGTCTGTGCTCAGTCTCTTGTTCTCCTGTTCTCACACTCCCTAAATCCCAGACTCTGGTCTGTGCTCAGTCTCTTGTTCTCCTGTTCTCACACTCCCTAAATCCCAGACTCTGGTCTGTGCTCAGTCTCTTGTTCTCCTGTTCTCACACTCCCTAAATCCCAGACTCTGGTCTGTGCTCAGTCTCTTGTTCTCCTGTTCTCACACTCCCTAAATCCCAGACTCGGGTCTGTGCTCAGCTAGCCTCTTTTCTGCTGTTCTCACATGAGTACAGTTCTCTCTCTTATTCTGTCAAATTGATGCCAATTAACTTAGTAAGCATGTCACCAAAAGACGAAATTACTAAATAGGCCCGCCAAAGCAAGAGATTATTGCCGTAATTTCGATAGTCTCAATGCTGCACACTGCTACATGTACAAGTCTGGAGAATTAGCAACTCAACCCATAAACGGAAAGATTGAGCACACATGAGACGGGCAATCCTTTGACGACACGCACAGAAGTAGGGCAAAAACACAGATGGAGAGAGGTAAAAGAGTGCGCAGCCTCTTTTTTCGTTAGCTGGTCTCGCCCTCTTCAGCTTCTCATTTGAAGCAAAAAAATCGCTTGAAGAGCTTGCAGCCATCTTTCTTTGTGCTTCATTTGCCTGAGCTTCTTCTCCCTATCTTTATCTCTGTAAATTCAAGCCTGTATACAGGCTTCAGCACAGATCTCCTATGCGCTTGGAGACAGAGTCGTGTTTATCTTGAACAAAGCCAGCTGCCACAACGGCCACAATTGTGCAACAGTCGCAAGCTGTCTGCAATTCCATTATGAAAAATGATCGAATGCCTATAGAATAAAGAGGCGTTATTGAAATGCACATTCAGACTGACAAAATCATCCTCAATGACAGGCAGTTTGATTTTGATATTTGATTTCCACGCTGATTATAAATATTTTTCTGTTTACCTTGGACAGATTTTCTAGTCGATATTACCCATTTGTAGCGCTTCAGTGACATATTATTGATGGCGCTTCAGTGACACTTTATTTGTGGCGCTTCAGTGACACTTTATTTGTGGCGCTTCAGTGACACTTTATTTGTGGCGCTTCAGTGACACTCATTTGTGGCGCTTCAGTGACATATTATTGATGGCGCTTCAGTGACACTTTATTTGTGGCGCTTCAGTGACACTTTATTTGTGGCGCTTCAGTGACACTTTATTTGTGGCGCTTCAGTGACACTTTATTTGTGGCGCTTCAGTGACACTTTATTTGTGGCGCTTCAGTGACACTCATTTGTGGCGCTTCAATGACACTTTATTTGTGGCGCTTCAATGACACTTTATTTGTGGCGCTTCAGTGACACTTTATTTGTGGCGCTTCGATGACACTTTTTGTGGCGCTTCAATGACACTTTATTTGTGGCGCTTCAATGACACTTTATTTGTGGCGCTTCAGTGACACTTTTTGTGGCGCTTCAATGACACTTTTTGTGGCGCTTCAGTGACACTTTTTGTGGCGCTTCAGTGACACTTTTTGTGGCGCTTCAATGACACTTTATTTGTGGCGCTTCAGTGACACTCATTTGTGGCGCTTCAGTGACACTTTATTTGTAGCGCTTCAGTGACATATTATTGATGGCGCTTCAGTGACACTTTATTTGTGGCGCTTCAGTGACACTCATTTGTGGCGCTTCAATGACACTTTATTTGTGGCGCTTCAATGACACTTTATTTGTGGCGCTTCAGTGACACTTTATTTGTGGCGCTTCAATGACACTTTATTTGTGGCGCTTCAATGACACTTTATTTGTGGCGCTTCAGTGACACTTTTTGTGGCGCTTCAATGACACTTTTTGTGGCGCTTCAGTGACACTTTTTGTGGCGCTTCAATGACACTTTATTTGTGGCGCTTCAGTGACACTCATTTGTGGCGCTTCAGTGACACTTTATTTGTAGCGCTTCAGTGACATATTATTGATGGCGCTTCAGTGACACTTTATTTGTGGCGCTTCAGTGACACTTTATTTGTGGCGCTTCAGTGAC
>NIVC01002156.1:0-32500 GCA_002269645.1 Macrostomum lignano | reverse complement strand
GTATAGGACATCTTTAACTACTTTTATCACAGAATCGCCTATCAACAAGGGTTCAATGATTGATTAAAAATGTCTTTTAGGAAAGCTGTGACAATGAAATGTAAGACTTGGACATCTATCTAGCAATGTTAGATTCTAATTATATCTAACCTAATCTGCCAAAGCTAGTGAATAACTGACAGTAAAGTAATTTTATCTTGAAATTGATTAGAAAGGCTTCGAAATTGAAGGAATCTGATCTAATTAAATTGGATGGCACATATCAGTATATAGAGAGCAGAAACACAAAAACCTTCCCAAAGTGAAATTTTACAATCAAACTAATTCAAGACTTGTTTTGCCAAATCAAAGCTACATAAGGAATAAAAGCATGACAGATGAAACTTGGGTAGATTTGGATCTAGTAAGAAGAAAGTAGCTACAATATACAGTAGTGGCTACTTAAATAAAGAGAAATTACATTTTGTTAAAAACCATATAGTAATATAATAGCCTTCAAAGCTCTATATTTAAAATATCATATACATTGATAAAATAGAATAACATCAATTGCCATTATATAATATTGATATCTAGTAGAGTATATTAATCATTAAGTAATTATACAATATACAATAAGAACAACAACAACAAAACAAACCCCCTTGCTTACTACAAGTGGCTACAGAGAGGGGTATTAGAATATACACTTTTATAATATAAATGAAATATGAATATTTAATGTATTTTAGGCTGTATTTTAGACCTATATATTTTTTTACTTTTATTTTTAGTTGCTTGCCTGTATTTGACAATATAATAAATATTTTTTATTATATTATCTGAACATTATTAATATTAGGACCAATCAATATAACTTAATATCTCTATTTTGAATCCTAGTTACCTTCTAAATATCTCAATTTAGATAAGAAAATTATGTTTTCAATTTTATAATGCAAGCGAATAAAAATGGAATGTCTCAAGATTAAGTAATGTTCAACATTTTATTATAAATCAAAGCAAAAATTAAAAATTATTTTTGCTATGAATACTTAAATTAATAAGTTTTGATTCATTTATGCATATAAATGACATTAAGTATAAAACTATGTTACTTAATCTAATTTAGTCTAATTTTCTAATGAAAAAATACTTCAGTTTTTTCTACATTTAAGATTTAATATTCAATGCATGCAAATTAACACAAAGATATACTAAGCCTTAACTTTTAATAAGGAATATTATGAATGGAAACCACGAAAAGTTTATAACAATAAAATACATGAATGATATTTATTGCATACCATTTTTATTGGCAAGTCTTCTCTGTCAGTTCAATATTATTTAATGCCATAATAGTATGTAATTTACATAAATTTAGTGCCTACTTTTCGGCTCTATTGGAGCCGGAGAAAGATCAGGATTGAAATTACTAAAATATTAGCATTTTTGTTTTTTTGACAACCAACGCAACCATAATCAATTTTGAGCTTGAATAAGTTGTAAAATTAAGTATTAAAAAAATGTATGAACTATCTTCCCGAAATAAACTTTTGATATATACAGTCGATCAAGAGCAAAATAGCGCGTTATGAAGAAAATTTGGCTGAAAAATACAATGAATTGTTTATCAATTAAGTTCTTTCGAAGCAAAAAAGAATTATTAAAACTAAATTTAAGTTCGAGCATGCAAACAGATTTCCTGGTTGCTTCTAAGAACGTTTAGTTATCATGCTGGTTAGGTAAAACAAACAGTAGCAGCAACCAGGTTATCCGCTTCGTTTGATTTGCTTAGAATATGTTTGATCTTTATGCAATATAAGAACATATATTTAGAATAAAATTTCTAATGCACTTTAATTTCACAACGTCTAATTTTCTAATGAAAAAATACTTCAGTTTTTTCTACATTGCTTCAATGTTCAATTCATAGTCTGAGTCTACTATGTCTGTCTGGCTTTGTTGTGTATCATCCCTCACTCTCGGATAATTTCTACATCCAATTCAGCATCACCGCTGGCGGCGCTCGTGTCACCAAAGGCGGACTGCCCAAATTTGAAGCGGGCGAATGGGATCGGCTTCAGTTAAGGGTGTGATCGAGTATCCTGATCAGCAACCAACCGGCCGGTCAAAACTGGAAGACTGTAGAGGAAATCCTGAACATTGAAACAAAATTGTTGAAATGCTGAATACTGCCCATGGGAAAAAACACTGTCAGTAGGAAGAAGACTTACCATGATGGAACAATTAAAAGGAGCTCACCCCGGTTGAAATAATTGAGCGTCGCGCGGTTACACACTAGCCAAGGACCACGGTACTCGTATATACTTCCGCCCCATCAGCCTAACGTCTTTTTGCATTAAGCTGTTGGAGAGAGGCCCATCCCGTGGAGGCTGGTGTACGTGACTGCGACCAGCTGCGTCTCAGCTGAGAGGGCGGCACCGTCTTACTCAAGATATACTTATTCAAGAAGACCATGAGTAAGCAAGGCACTCATGAATTTGCCTTTCAACCACATGCAGGGTAAACAAACGCGAGCACGCGCGTTGTATGCATACATTTAATAACAGCTTGCCATTGAGAAAACTATTCCTGAAAAAACAGATCGCCTCTGCAGGTCTTCTGTCACATCGATGTACGGACCTTAATGTCAAATTTGGCTCCTTCAGAGTTCCCTTTACCCGAAGTACAGAATTCGAAGAAGGTCATCAGATCCAGCATTGTGCGATGGATCGACTTTATGATCTGAAACAGAACGATTAACCCACCCTCTTGGATGCCACCTGCACCATGCACATGCTTACCTAGATAAAGAAATCACAATATACTAAATCTCTAATTAGTATCTATAGTGTGACGCTCACGTCACGATAGCTGGACAAAACATGCCGACGTCATCGGACACGCCAAGCGATGTTTCGCGCAAGTAGAGCCATAGGGTCTATACATGTACCTGGGGGCCATGCATCTCTCTCTCAAGACGGTCCGGTGCAGATCTACACTCGGGCATAATCTGATCCTGCATCGCACCTACTCGTGCTTGTCTGGTCCAGCGCGTTGGAGCTGAAGACTGTGTGGGATCAGCTATATCAATCATGCATTTGCCGGGTCATCACTGGTGCTACTCATGAAAATTCACCCCACTATAGGGTCTCAACATCATCCATCAAAATGCCTTCCATGCATGTTAGCTGAGACGATAAAAGGCGCCACGCCGTTAATTATTAGTGATAAATTCACTATACCAACCCCCCCCCCCTCGGGTTTAACACCTGCTGAGACGACACTCATTTCTCACCTGGTATTTCCTTCGTGACCTTCAACACATTCACCCCTTTAACGAGGTGGACTGTATACGAGCCAACCCCCCTCACTCAGATATGTACCCTTCCGCCGCGAGGAAGCCACCCACTGGACGTTGGCGTCAACCGGATCGGAGAAGTCAGGGCCAAGGACTATACTCCCTACTAGACTATAACGAATTGTTCCTAGTGGTCCTTGGTCAAGGCATTCATGCACTCAGATCCACTGCTTCACTGTTTTCCAAATGAAAGTGTGCGGCGATCCTGCAAGAAAGATGACAGCTAGCCTTCATCTTGGTGAGAATATGTCAGCTTTTCAATCCGAAGTCACGCGGCCATCAACCAATGTGCATCTGCAAAAGCTGGCATCAGCAGCTTTGACATCATAATTTCTACTCTGACACCCAGGCCGCTAATCAAGACAGAAGTATTAAGGCCTTGCATGTCTTCTCTCTAGCTTTCAACCAAGTCAGCTCCAGACTGTTTCAACGAGGCAGTACACTGCTGAGTGGAGCGCATCGCTAGGTCAAGTTACCTTCGTAGCTACTTCAAATGGCTGATCCACCAGCACCAGCTGCACTGGAACAACTGTTTCGAATTATCGGCAAACCTGAACGGCAATGCCTGCCATAAACCGGAAAGTATCTGAATATCTAATCTCCCTAAGTAAAACTGACCTCAGGGAGATGTGTGCATGGTCACTACCGGCAATGAGATATATCCACAAACACATTTCACTACAAAGTGGCTGCTCTCCCATCTGCCTCTTCTGTGATCTAAGAGGAGGAACCTTTGACGCACCACGCGCGTCGCCTTCTGCCCGCATTTTAATGAGTCTTTTCCGAGTCTTGTTAAAAATAAAAAAGTACTTAAGTAAGAGTAGCAATCGTTTGTTTAAGTAATGAAAATTTCTTTTCGCTTTGCATACCTTCGGGTATTTTTGGTAAGCGACTTTTTGGTTATATATCGTAAATGAATCTACAGCGACACAACAAAAGGCGTAAGTTGAATCGAACATATTGTAACTGCTTTTTCCATACTATACAGAGATTTACTAAAGCACGTCTGGAAAGCAACAAAAGTCTTCCGGCATTTGTGCGCAAATTTAGCGGGTAAGCAATGAATAAAAAAACGAATACAAATATCAAAAAAACTACTATTTAACTGTAGTAGTAGATAGAGTGGAGCTGCAATATATAAACTGCCGCGACGATAATCAAAGGTTCAAAAGCGATAAGAATAAAAGAGAAAAACACAATTCGTATGCGGGGAAAAAGCACTAAGATTTTAACTTACTTAGATGCAAATGACAATATATAGTATATATTTAGTGTAATACATTTTGAGTAATTTTAGAGTGTACTCATAAAATCAGAAGGTACACATAGAGCCTAACGGAGATTATATACTGGCCATTAAAAGACAAATACTGCGGTGCGTACTTCTTACAAAGCTATTAATAAAATATGCCCGATACCAAATAATAATAACGCTAAGATTTTAACGTTGAATTCGATATTTTCAAATAAATACGTTTGAATCGAATAAACTAATTTAACAACAAATCTAGTAAGTGGTTAATCTGAAATAGGCAGCACTTGCACGATATAGGTAACCTATTCGAATTGCACTTGTTATCAATAGGTTTATATTATATATTATAGCGTTATATAAGCAAGTTATGGCGGTATACTAAATGGAAGCAAGTGAATTAATAAACAGATAATGACGTTAGTAATAAGTTTAATATTACATATGTAGACACGTAATAATAAATATACTTATCAGCCGGGAACAAAACCAAATAGCAACAACGGACTAGAAATAATGACCAAAAAAATCTCCATGGTTTACATTAAAAAATGTAATGCATTTTATAGAACTATAAGCACGCATGCTGTAAATGTCGGAATTCATTAGCGGCTGTTCCATGATTCCAGACAATAAAACTAATAAACTAAATAACCATGCAATTTTGTAAATATAGTTTAATATGCGTAAATATATAAGATATTTATAGCACACTGATATTACACTAACGTTTCATAATTATATCAGAAAAAATCATTTACTTATAAGAAGCTCAATGCAGCGTCAAAATATTCAATTATGCACATTATTGTTTGACTGCTGGGTTCTTGTACATAAATTATTCCCGGTACAAGTTTGATGACTTTTTTATTATAATGAATAGCCTGGTGAATATGTGTACAAGGCCAAAATTTGATTCTTGTACAGTGTTGAGGGGATATTCTTGTACAGTGTTGAGGGGATACTCTTGTACAGTGTTGAGGGGATATTCTTGTACAGTGTTGAGGGGATACTCTTGTACAGTGTTGAGGGGATATTCTTGTACAGTGTTGAGGGGATATTCTTGTACAGTGTTGAGGGGATATTCTTGTACAGTGTTGAGGGATATTCTTGTACAGTGTTGAGGGGATATTCTTGTACAGTGTTGAGGGGATATTCTTGTAAAGTGTTGAGGGGATATTCTTGTACAGTGTTGAGGGGATATTCTTGTAAAGTGTTGAGGGGATATTCTTGTACAGTGTTGAGGGGATACTCTTGTACAGTGTTGAGGGGATACTCTTGTACAGTGTTGAGGGGATATTCTTGTAAAGTGTTGAGGGGATATTCTTGTACAGTGTTGAGGGGATATTCTTGTACAGTGCTGAGGGGATATTCTTGTACAGTGTGGGAGAATGAATTTCAGTAACGATGGGTATAGCAGGCATTGATAGTGCTACTAAGATGCAGTCAAATTTAAAAAAAAATTAGCAGCACTCTACTACTAGAAGCAATATATATCGCACATGCTTTTACCAACTACAAAAATTATCGGCTGCAAAACCTGGCATTGCAAAGGGCGTTCGTGCAAAACAGAGAAAAATTGGAATAAAAAGATAACACACACATATATATATTATAGAATCATATTATATATATATATACCTGCATAATCTGCAATACACATTATATATATAGTCATGTAGCGATTTTTATCCAAAAAACTATTTTTATAAATAACTGCACAGTTAGAAAGAAAAAAAGCATGGTTAGCAAAAAAGAACTAAAAATTACTGCAATTTAATGACAGACTAGACTAATTAACATAATTTATGCGCTTACTGTGTGTTTTAGATGTGCGAATTTTATCAAGTTAAAAAGTGCACGAATGACACCGGAAACAGACCGCGCCTTGATGGTTCCGACTCCACTTCCGCTTCCTGGAATTAAAGAATCGGTTTGCTAGATACCTGACCTGAACCTTCAGGTATGTTTGCCGAACACCTAATCTGAACCTTCAGGTATGTTTGCCAGACACTTGACCTGAGCCTTCAGGTACGTTTGCTAGACACCAGACCTGAACCTTCAGGTATGTTTGCCAGACACTTGACCTGAGCCTTCAGGTACGTTTGCTAGACACCAGACCTGAACCTTCAGGTATGTTTGCCAAACACCTAACCTGAACCTTCAGGTATGCTTGCCAGACACCTAATCTGAACCTTCAGGTATGTTTGCCAGACACCTGACCTGAACCTTCAGGTATGTTTGCCAGACACCTAACCTGAACCTTCAGGTATGTTTGCCAGACACCTAACCTGAACCTTCAGGTATGTTTGCCAGACACCTAACCTGAACCTTCAGGTATGTTTGCCAGACACCTAACCTGAACCTTCAGGTATGTTTGCCAGACACTTGTAGATCAAAACCTTTAAGTGTGGTTGCTAGACAACTATAAAATTGAACTTCAATAAAAAACTATAAATGTCCTAACAGACTATAAAAACAGACAAACGTGCTGAGGTTTAATTAGCAGAACTGTCGCCACTTTAATGACAAACTTACCCACCAATCCTCATTCTCTTGCCGAGTAATTCGCAGCACTTCACCCTTGGCAAAGCTTAATTCGTTCGGGAACTCGGCTTGGCAGTCGTACATTGCAACACAGCGAACTAGGGTGCTGGAGGCAGCTACTGATGATGGAGCTGCTGGGGCCGGGGACTGCTCGAGAGTCTGGGACTCCGGACGGGTCAGGGTGTTGGTGTCCTTGGAGGTGATTGGCTAAAATTTTCAGAATAAAATAGTCAACTTCAGGTTTCAGTAGCTAATAGAGATGGCACAGTAGCTAATAGAGATGGCACAGTAGCTAATAGAGATGGGACAGTAGCTAATAGAGATGGCACAGTAGCTAATAGAGATGGCACAGTAGCTAATAGAGATGGCACAGTAGCTAATAGAGATGGGACAGTAGCTAATAGAGATGGCACAGTAGCTAATAGGGATGGCACAGTAGCTAATAGGGATGGCACAGTAGCTAATAGGGATGGGACAGTAGCTAATAATAGGGATGGCATAGTAGCTAATAGAGATGGGACAGTAGCTAATAATAGGGATGGCATAGTAGCTAATAGAGATGGGACAGTAGCTAATAATAGGGATGGCATAGTAGCTAATAGAGACGGCAAAGCAGCTAATAGAGATGGCACAGTAGCTAATAGAGACGGCACAGTAGCTAATAGAGATGGGACAGTAGCTAATAGGGATGGGACAGCAGCTAATAATAGGGATGGCACAGTAGCTAATAGAGATGGGACAGCAGCTAATAGAGATGGGACAGCAACTAATAGAGATGGCACAGTAGCTAATAGAGATGGCACAGTAGCTAATAGAGATGGCACAGTAGCTAATAGGGATGGCACAGTAGCTAATAGGGATGGCACAGTAGCTAATAGGGATGGCACAGTAGCTAATAGGGATGGCACAGTAGCTAATAGGGATGGCACAGTAGATAATAGAGATGGCACAGTAGCTAATAGGAATGGCACAGTAGCTAATAGAGATGGGACAGTAGCTAATAATAGGGATGGCATAGTAGCTAATAGAGATGGGACAGTAGCTAATAATAGGGATGGCACAGTAGCTAATAGAGACGGCAAAGCAGCTAATAGAGATGGCACAGTAGCTAATAGGGATGGCACAGTAGCTAATAGGGATGGCACAGTAGCTAATAGGGATGGCACAGTAGATAATAGAGATGGCACAGTAGCTAATAGGAATGGCACAGTAGCTAATAGGAATGGTACAGTAGCTAATAGAGATGGCACAGTAGCTAATAGAGATGGCACAGTAGCTAATAGAGATGGCACAGTAGCTAATAGAGATGGGACAGCAGCTAATAGAGATGGGACAGCAGCTAATAGAGATGGCACAGCAGCTAATAGAGATGGGACAGCAGCTAATAGAGATGGCACAATAGCTAATAGAGACGGCACAGTAGCTAATAGAGATGGCACAGTAGCTAATAGAGACGGCACAGTAGCTAATAGAGATGTCACAGTAGCTAATAGAGATGGGACAGCAGCTAATAGAGATGGCACAATAGCTAATAGAGACGGCACAGTAGCTAATTCTAAAATTAGCTTGAAAAATCCTAAATTTTACCTCGGCAGGGGGCGACTTAGCAGCAGCAGCAGCAGCAGCTGGGCGTTGCGCCTGCTGCGGAGACGACGGCAGGCTTCTCTGCCGGGCAGATTCAGCGTCAGAATCGCTAGAGGCAATGGGCGCCGAATGACCAACACCTCCGGATGTTGCTTTCTGTTGCTGCGTCGGCTGTTGTTGTTGCGGCTTTGCCTGCGACTGTCTGCTAGAACTGGAAGAAGTCAGTAATAAAGACTTGTCAATCTTTGGCTTCGGAGCTCGTTTCGGAGGCGCAGGTTGTTGTTGTTGCTTTTGCTGCTGCTGTTGCTGCTGCTGGGGTTGCACACTCGACAAAGCCGGCTTGTACTTCACAGCCGCCGGGGCCACCTTCGGACTCGACCAGTTGCGATTGCCGTCGCTGTGTCCGACGCCGCCGCCGCTTGTCCTGTCGGAGTCCGGCACAGCCTTGTGCAGCGTGTGCCTCGGGTGCGGCTGCGGCTGCCGCTTCCGCCGTCGATCTCCTTCGCCATTATCGACATCGTCCTCGTTGTCGTTCTCCCCGGCTGGATCCTCCATCAGGGCGTCGATGATAACGTCGATATTGTCGTACGAGCCGGCCCGACGTAGTTGCCGATGCGTTGACGCGTCGGAGCCGCCGTTAGCCGCTGATGCCGTAGCCGATCGACTGGGGTTGGCCGGCAGCGGCGACTTGAAAATCGACTCGGATCCGTACAGCGACATCGACATTGACGAAGCA
This sequence comes from Macrostomum lignano, assembly GCA_002269645.1. NCBI lineage: Eukaryota > Metazoa > Platyhelminthes > Macrostomidae > Macrostomum > Macrostomum lignano. The sequence continues at coordinate 23,038 of NIVC01002156.1, read as the reverse complement.
TTAGCGGCGGCTGCGGCGGCCGTCGAAGATGTCGAAGGTGGTGGCGGCTGCTGCGGCGGAGGCGGCGCCTTTTTAACTTTGCTTGGCCGACGCGGTAAAGTGACGAATCCGCTGCCGTAGCTACCAGCGGGCGCCGTTGAGGCAGCGGATGACTGCTGCTGCATGGGCGAGGCAGACGACATCGTCGGCGTCGCTTTCGGTGTCGACGTAACCGACTTACTAGGCGACGGATAGTAGGACCAGCCGCGCCGCCGACCGCTGCCACCACCGCCTACGCCTGCCAGAGTGGCTGAGCCGCCGCCGCCGACACCGCCTCCAGATGCTCCCGACGACGAGGTCAGCGTGCGTAGCTGGGGGAAGTCGTCAGGCACTACGGCGGCGGCGGCTCCAGCGCCGGTGGACGCGGTCTCATCGTCGGAGAAATAATCGGCCGAAGGGTACATATCGTCGGCGCCGCTGACTCCGCCGGCGCCGGATAGGCGCCATTCGAAATTGGTCACGTTTTCGAATATGGCGGTGTTGCCGTTCTCTAGCGAGCGAAGCTGTGAAAATAAAATAGCGAAATGCAATTCTTGTTATGCTGGGTATCGGGTTTTGCTCATCAAGAGACCAGCTTCTAACCTAAACTAAACTATTCTGTCCTTAGCCTTAACTTTATAACTTACTTTCTCATTGTAGGAGCTCGAAAGCATTAGCTCTCCATTAGTTCTCTCACTGTAAGCATTAGCCTTCCATTAGTTCTCTCACTGTAAGCATTAGCCTTCCATTAGTTCTCTCACTGTAAGCATTAGCCTTCCATTAGTTCTCTCACTGTAAGCATTAGCTCTCCATTAGTTCTCTCACTGTAAGCATTAGCCTTCCATTAGTTCTCTCACTGTAAGCATTAGCCTTCCATTAGTTCTCTCACTGTAAGCATTAGCCTTCCATTAGTTCTCTCACTGTAAGCATTAGCCTTCCATTAGTTCTCTCACTGTAAGCATTAGCCTTCGATTAGTTCTCTCACTGTAAGCATTAGCCGTCCATTAGTTCTCTTAATGTAAGCATTAGCCTTCCATTAGTTCTCTCACTGTAACCATTAGCCTTCCATTAGTTCTCTCACTGTAAGCATTAGTCTTCCAATAGTTCTCTCACTGTAAGCATCAGTCTTCCATTAGTTCTCTCACTGTAAGCATTAGCCGTCCATTAGTTCTCTTAATGTAAGCATTAGCCGTCCATTAGTTCTCTTAATGTAAGCATTAGCCTTCCATTAGTTCTCTCACTGTAAGCATTAGCCTTCCATTAGTTCTCTCACTGTAAGCATTAGTCTTCCAATAGTTCTCTCACTGTAAGCATCAGCCTTCCATTAGTTCTCTCACCGTAAGCATTAGCCTTCTATTAGTTCTCCCACTCTAAGCCTTAACATTCCCATAGCTCTCCCTCTAAAAGCCTTAACCTTCTCACAACTCTTCCACTAGTTTCTCTTTCTACATTTAGACGTCACAAAAAGGCTACTCAAAAGCAGCAGACTCAAAACACTGACCAGATCGGCGCAAATGGGGAAGCTGAGCTGTTCGCAGATATCTGCTGCAGTCAAGCCGGCATGGTTCCTAGCAACAGCGCTAGCCGACAGAGAAGTTCTCAAACACAGTTTTAAACAATCTGGCCGATTATAATTGACACAGTAGTGCAGCAGGGTCTCCCCAGTTGACACTGTGGCCCGTTTCAACGCACTAGCCGGCGAGTTCTGCAATATGAAATCTACAATAGCTAGGCAGATGGACTCGTCGCCTTCTCTGAGCAGGATGTGCACAGCCGTTTCGCCGTTACTATACTGAGCCAGCAGATCGCAGCCTTCTGCGAATGCCTGCAGCAGTAGCGGCATGTTCTGATGCCGGACAGCTTTTAATAAGTCGCTTTTCAACGATTGTAGGCCTCCAACAGAGTCGGGCGAGTCTGAGCTGGTCTCTACGGTGTGAAATACGTAGCACCTGTCGACGTACTTGGCGCGGATGAATATTTTGCGAGTGTCCATCAGCTGTTGCCTGAGGATACGAGGCGGGGGTGGGGGTGAAGGCAGTGCGGTGAAGTGAACTATTTCTGGCTAGGAGGGGAAGGGCTGAGTCCCGGTAATATTTTAGCGCCAAAGATAAGAGTTTAGCGTCACAGATGAGACTTTAGCGCCAAATTAGCGTCACAGATGAGACTTTAGCGCCAAATTAGCGCCACAGTTGAGACTTTAGCACCAAATTAGCGCCACAGATGAGACTTTAGCGCCAATTTAGCACCACAGATGAGACTTTAGCGCCACTTTAGCACCACAGATGAGACTTTAGCGCCAAATTAGCACCACAGATGAGACTTTAGCGCCAATTTAGCACCACAGATGAGACTTTAGCACCAATTTAGCACCACAGATGAAACTTTAGCACCAATTTAGCGCCACAGATGAAACTTTAGCGCCAAATTAGCGCCACAGATGAGACTTTAGCGCCAAATTAGCGCCACAGATGAGACTTTAGCGCCAAATTAGCGCCACAGATGAGAATTTAGCGCCAAATTAGCGCCACAGATGAGACCTTAGCGCCAAATTAGCGCCACAGATGAGACTTTAGCGCCAAATTAGCGCCACAGATGAGACTTTAGCGCCAAATTAGCGCCACAGATGAGACTTTAGCGACAATTTAGCGCCTGAGGCGAAATCAAGGGTGCAATATTAAGTAAAGAAAACTTACAAATCCACAGAATTATTGAGAGCCGCCCGCGGTTTCACATTCTCGGGCATAACAGCTTCGAATACTTCGTTGAACATTTTGTTGCCGACAAACCGACTGACCAGCAGCTGGGCAGTGGTCAGATCGTCCATCACCAGCGACTGTGTGCGGCTGATGTGCACGCCGAGGTCTCTGTGTATGCCGCAGCACTCCAGACAGATTAGCACGCCTAGGTTTGTGCTCATCCATTCCGGATCTGATAGGGCGGCAAAGACGGTAGTATGACAGCTAGAAGAGTTGATACAGCCCAGCGGCGAGGTGGAATCAAAACAGAAAGTTAATGGGATTACAGAGAATCGGAGAATCCAGATGGGAATCCTATGGAGAATCCCGATGGAAATCCTATGAGGAACCCCGTTGGGAATCCTATGAGGAACCCCGTTGGGAATCATATGGGGAATCCCGATGGAAATCCTATAAGGAACCCCGTTGGGAATCCTATGAGGAAACCCGTTAAGAATCATATGGGGAATCCCGATGGAAATCCTATAAGGAACCCCGTTAGGAATCTTATGAGGAAACAATCCTATGAGGAACCCCGTTGGGAATCATATGAGGAAACCCGTTAGGAATCCTATGGGGAATCCAGATGGGAATCCTATGGGGAATCCCGTTAGGAATCCTATGGGGAATCCCGTTAGGAATCCTATGAGGAATCCCGTTGGGAATCCTATGGGGAATACTGAGTAATTTCGATGGGGAATCCTATGGGGAATCCTATGGGGAATCCCGATGGGAATCCTATGAGTAATTCCGATGGGGAATCCTATGGAGAATCCTACAGGAAATCCCTAGAAAAAAAGCCACTAACCAGGCGCGCAGCAGTCGGCACAGACATTATTCCCTGGCAGATTGCGAATCTCTCTAATTATAGCGGCCCTTAAATTCTCCGACGGATTGCTGACTCCGTCAGAGCCATCGACGCCGGCTCCGCTAGACAGAGGCGCGCCCATGGCAGCCTGGAAGACTTTCTCTTTGGCATTATTCAGCACGGATACCCAGTGCTCGGCCTCTGGCCCTGAGTCGCACTGGAAATAATATGTCCGATTATTCGATATCAAACGGAAGGCGCGTTTGCTTCGATCCTCGGGCGATTGTCGCACCTGACAGGTGAGCAGCAATAGCGATACTGGCGGCTTCGATTCGTCGGCGTGGTACAGCAGGAATCTGTCTTCGTCTACGGTGGCGCGTCGTTTCTGCCAGACTCGCTTCACTTTGCCTTCGGAGCGTTTCATTAGGTAGCCGATTTTGCAGGTGCCGTGGGCCCGGTTACCCTGGCTCTGATGAAGAGAGTAGCCCGCCCCGGAGGACGATGAAGCGGAATTTGCCGTGCCACCCGGTGCTGCGGCAGCCGCAGAGCCAGACGCAGCGCCAACGGCGCCACTACCGGCTGAGGAGGCGGCGGTGTTGCCAACGCCAGATAGGGAGAACGAGCCGCCAGAGGTGAGAACACCGGCTGTCTTTAATGTAGAAAGGAAAAGATTTGCAGATTAAATAGAGAGTTGGCTTCAGGCGTGTGTATATTGGGGAAGGGGGTTCAGGGGATTGGCTTCGGGGTGTGTGTACATTGGGGACGGGAGTTCGGGGGGGTTGGCTTCAGGCGTGTGTACATTGGGGATGGGAGTTCAGGGGTTGGCTTCAGGCGTGTGTACGTTGGGGATGGGGGTTCGGGGGTTGGCTTCAGGCGTGTGTACATTGGGGATGGGAGTTCGGGGGGTTGGCTTCAGGCGTGTGTACATTGGGGACGGGGGTTCGGGGGGTTGGCTTCAGGCGTGTGTACATTGGGGATGGGAGTTCGGGGGTTGGCTTCAGGCGTGTGTACATTGCGGACGGGAGTTCGGGGGTTGGCTTCAGGCGTGTGTACATTGGGTACGGGGGTTCGGGGGGTTGGCTTCAGGCGTCTGTACATTGGGGACGGGGGTTCGGGGGTTGGCTTCGGGGTGTGTGTACATTGGGGACGGGGGTTCGGGGGGTTGGCTTCAGGCGTGTGTACATTGGGGACGGGAGTTCGGGGGTTGGCTTCAGGCGTGTGTACATTGGGGACGGGAGTTCGGGGGTTGGCTTCAGGCGTGTGTACATTGCGGACGGGAGTTCGGAGGTTGGCTTCAGGCGGGTCTACATTGGGGACGGGAGTTCGGGGGTTGGCTTCAGGCGTGTGTACATTTGAAACGGGGGTTTGGGGATTGGCTTTTGGCGTGTGCATTTTGGATTTAATTGAGTTTAAAATCAGTATTTTTGGCATTTATAGGGTTGGCACCAAGGTTTTTGTATCTAATAAAAAAAACGATAAGGCTATCTACGATACTAACTAATTGGGCTTTCAGAAACACAAAATATGATTGTTTTAAAACAAAAAAATACAATAGCATAAAAACTACAAAAAGATAACAAAGACGACAGATATGACATAATTGAAGAGAACGGGTTGATAAAGTACATCCTAACAGTTTCATTATTCAGCATATTTTGGGCGTTGCCTACGCTCTTCTACTCCTATCTATTCAAAAAGAATAACCCTTCAAATAGCTTAGAAGTCACATGGCTTACTACAAGGCATTGATATCATAGTAGATATTCCATGCAGATAATAGCATAAACGACCTGGAAAACGTACTTTACAGCTCAAAGAGTTTCTAAAAATAGTAACAGACAAGCACACGGCTACGAAATTTCCACAGTTACAACAACGTTAAAAATACAAAATAACAAAAATACTAATAAATAATCGGTGTTATTGTCTTACCGACGACATTCTCCTGGGATGGCTAGTCAGCTGATTTTGATTTGAAAATAATAAAATAAAATGAGCACAATTAAAAACTTCAGCATACATAACATACTTCAAGCAATTTTTTATAAATGGCTAATTTATCATTAAAAACATACTTTGTTAATTGTTGCCAAAGAATGCCAGAAAAATCGTCAGTAAGAAAAGTTGAAACCAGTCAACGCAATCATCATTTAGCGATTGTATTCACATATTGACATTGTAAAAATGTCGCATATGATATTCCTGTGCTCATAAATCATAATTATCACTATTTTGTACGATTTTATCTCTATATTTATTTCAATTTTCAATTATTATCTTGACCAATCAAAGCAGGCAATTCAGTCTTATATACAAGTAGATAAACAAACCTCTTTTTAAACTAGAATTAAAAAAAGACGAAGATATGCGTCTGTAATTAAGTTTTTTACGCAACATATCGTTAATGTAATCGCTTACGAGCAAAGTCTCAAAGAGAAATTATTTACCTCTTTCTCGGCCATGGCGGTCCTGAGTTCGTCTCTCAGGCGTACCAGAGTTCGCCTTTCTTCGTCTTGCTCGCTGCGTAATTCTTCAACAGTGCCGACCATGTCTTGCATGTAGCAGCCAAGGTGTTTGAGAGTTTTCACCGACTCTTCGAAGTACCTTTAAGGTTTGATAATAATTTGACATTGTGTAAATTCACTGCAAATATGCTGAATTGGAATATTTGCGTCACTAATATAATGTTAGATCCCTGAAGGATAGAATGGTAGATCCTGAAGGATAGAATGGTAGATCCTAAAGGATAGAATGGTAGATCCCTGAAGGGTAGAATGGTAGATCCAGAAGGATAGAATGTTAGATCCCTGAAGGATAGAATGGTAGATCGTGAAGGATAGAATGGCAGATCCTGAAGGATAGAATAGTAGATCCAGAAGGATAGAATGGTAGATCCCTGAAGAATAGAATGGTAGATCCCTGAAGGATAGAATGGTTGATCCTGAAGGATAGAATGGTAGATCCGTGATGGATAGAAAAAGGATCCCTAAAGGATAGAAGAGAGATATTAGGATAGAATGATAAAGTATATTAGAAGGATAGAATGGTAGATATTTGACGGATAGAATGGTAAATATTAGAAGGATAGAATGGTAGATATTATGATAGAATGGGTAAATATTAGAAGGATAAAATGGTAGATATTTGACGGATAGAATGGTAAATATTAGAAGGATAAAATGGTAGATATTAGACGGATAGAATGCTAAATATTAGAAGGATAAAATGGTAGATATTAGACGGATAGAATGGTAGATATTAGACGGATAGAATGCTAAATATTAGAAGGATAAAATGGTAGATATTAGACGGATAGAATGGTAGATATTAGGATAGAATGGTAGATATTAGACGGATAGAATGCTAAATATCAGAAGGATAGAATGGTAGATATTAGACGGATAGAATGATAAATATCAGAAGGATAGAATGGTAGATTTAGACGGATAGAATGTTAGAAATTATATGAAAAGAAGGGTAGATTCCTGATGGATAGCATATCCCTAACATTCTCTGAATAATATAATCATATAGATGAAGCTAAGAATGATTGTTTTTTTAAGTTCAGAAAGAGCAAGTTGTTCAAATCACCCAGAAATTCAATCAATTAAACAGAGAAAACTCTCACATCATCTGAGCAGTATAATAGTCAATCAAATACTGCATCAGGCCCGAACGTTTCTTAGTTTTCACGTCGTTGGCTTTGATGAAAAACTGAAAACAAAAAATTATGGAATTAACAAATTTATCGACTAAATAACAAAAACTATCAAACTGACAACTCACAAAGGTCAGAAAATTAATAGTCTATGGCACTAAAATGCGATCGAGCCAGGTCCATCCATCTTCTCTTTAACTAATCTTGCGGCACTATTCGTGCAGAAGCTCAACTACACGCTCAGTCTAGCTAGCAAACTGCTAAGCAACTAATTAAAGAAATGGTGAAGCTTCCAACGCCATCGGCCTATTTGGATCCATTGTACGGTTTGGACACGTGCTTCTATTATGCCATACCGAAGTACTATACTCTAGATCATCCTAATACCCGCTGGCTAGCGTCCATGCTAAAAAATCAAGACGTTGATCGGATCAGACGCAAGATGGAGTTGAAACCGGAAGCGTTCAAGACTAGCTACTTTCAACTGTTAGACCATCCCCAAATGTACAATAGCGCCGATCCATCTGCTAACAGTCTGTTTCACAAGCAGGCGATTATCTATCTAACTGTGCTCGGAATGGCCTTCTATCTGAAGAGTGTAAGTCTCTTTTTAAAACTTAAATTTAATCATCTATTGAATCGAGGAGCATAAGATAGAGAGAATGGGGTGTCATGGAAATAAACTTATTGACAAGTAGGTCATTATTGACACTCACGATAATTGGATAGTTGTTAACACAGGTAACTAACTCGATATCAAAGTCTAAATTAAAATATTCACAACTGCCATTCCCCAATAATCACAGGTCGACGTGGTGAAAATGGCTCTGGCTTATCGAGATCCCATAGGAGATGCGCTTTACACGTTGAAGGAGCCGCAGTACGCCACTCACGTCCAAGACACGGTCACTGGAGATTTTCACGCCTACCCGCTGTCGGTGATCGTTCTACGAAGCGGTTGCTACGAATACGTGCCCGACATGCTAATGAACAAGTGGGAGGCACTAGAGCCAATCTGCATGCCAGCAAGACGGAGATACGAACGTCGAGCCTACTACTTCACGGACTGGTTAGATTACTGTCTGTGGCTGATGAACGAACGACCATTGTTGCCGCTAGCTCGCCTCGTACATAACATGACTTTTGATCCGGCGTTTTACAAATTCCAACGCTTGCCAATGTCGATTGTTAATCCGAAAAATGAAAATCAACGCGTTCAAACCGGACTAATCGAAGTGGATAACCTGCCGCACGGTGCTCGAATGATTGGCACGAAATCGTTAATGGAAATCGCCGAAGATTACGCCAGCTATCAGCAGACCAGAGTGCGCTACGAAGAGGTTCGAAATTGTATCAAAGAGATGATTGCCGACGGTTATAATCCGCAGATTGTGATGGCCCAAGCTCAAGACTACGATGCGGGCTACGAGGCTGAGGACCCCGGCGCCAACGCTAATAACAATGCCGCCGCGGCTAAGAAAGGCAAGAACTCGGCCTCTGACCCAGGGCCGTATGCGTCCGAAGCCACTAGAGTGCTGCTGCACGCGCTGAAAACTGGCGCCAAAGTGGCTAACAAGACGCCTTTACAACCGCTACTAGACACTGTAGACGTGTACATCAAGCGCGGCTTATTTGTAATTGAACCGCCGCCCAAAAAGAAGAAAGGCAAAGGAGGCAACAATTTGCCACCGGATGCGGTCAAGGCCAAGAAAAAGCTGGTGGAAATGCAGAATCGCGACGCGCGCAACGCTGCCGTGCTACTGTTAAATCTGCTACAGCAGCAATTCGACAATATTGACAAGTTAAATAAGATGCAGAAGGGCGATAAAAAGCAGAAACATGCGCACGTTGATCCGACTAAGAAGGCAAATAACAAGCGTCTTATTCTAGCTAGGACTATAAAGCGACTGATTGGAATTTTATATCACGTCTTGTTGCACAGCAGACAGCTGATTCGCTTTTTGGAAGCTGAATTTCCGCCATATAGCTTTGATGACGAGATCGACTTCCAACTAAATCCAAATCTTCAGAACACGTTCGCAGACGTGCGGTTGGGAGTAATCCTGGACCTGAATCGGAGCGAGAAAGCGTCAAACTACATGATCCGTAGCGAGATGGAGAAACTTGCTGACATCAAGAGCGTTTACCTAAACCTGAGACTAGGCAAGCCGCCAACCGCCGATCCGCAAGCCCTGTTGAAGCACAACAAAAACCGCGACGCTCGTCGTAATGCTAAAAATGCTAGCAATATAAACATATCGTCCGACGCCAACCAGCAGCAGCAGCAGCAAGTTGAACAACTAGTATCTGTCTCGGACAGCCCGTATCTGTTCGTCAACGAAGGCGACAGTCCTCAACTGTGCGATTCAGTTAAACCCGGCCACGTCAGCTTCGTCAAGATCAAGCGACGCCCGCGCAAAAATCTAACAGAAGACGCCAACGAAGAGAAATTCGTCGCTAACGAAGAGACCGAGCAGGAGGATGAGATAGCTGCGGAGCACGACTTAATCCGGTGCGAGTCAGTTTCCGAAGCGGAAGACAAAGTCGGACTAGACGAGCTGGAACAGGAAGCCCAGCACTGGCAGGCGGCACAAGAAGTCGAACAGGACCACCAAAATGTGAACGAAGACGTAGCAGAGACGCTAGCAAACCAGATTGCTCAGTTAAGAGAGCGCAGCGTACTAGAAGGCAACGCAGCGGATGCAGCTCTAGCCGATATCTACAGCCGCATTTTAGAGGACCTCAAACGCCAAGCAGCAGAAGCAGAAGTAAAAGCAGCAAGAACACGGACAGCGACAAACAAACCAATTGCGCCAATAACAACAACAACCGATACGGCATTCGAAACGATAGAAGACGCCGATGAAGACGAACAACTTCCAATAGTACCAACGCAAGAGGCTGCTGTTGCAACTGGAAGCCAAACTAATGCAAGCTCCGCTAGATCGGCGACAAGGCAACGCCGGCCTGGAAATAAAACTGGCAGACGAATCGGTAAGCGCCGATTATCAAAAGGCAAGGCCCAGATTCTACACGTAGGAGGCGGCAATGTTAGGCGACCAAAGTGCTACCAAATGGTCCGCGTATTCGACACACCGCTAGAGGGTACGGAGTTTATTTAATAATGTTAAATAATTCATCTAACATAATGCAGACAGAGACATTCGACACATTCGAAAGACGCAACAAGAAGACGAGACAGATGCATGTGAGATCCATTTTGAGCACACAATATCTTGCATTCTATAACGACATTTCTTTCGGTAAAGCAGCTCCACATTCTAATCCATTATTATTATTATTATTCTAAGATCTAAATTAATATTATTGCAATATCAATAGGCAGCTTCTTATCAAACGCCAGACCAGCTTGTCTGCAATTTATATTATTATTATTGTATACGCATACACTCTCCGTCTCAATGCCAATCTAGCTTCCACGCCTAACGGGCCCGAACTTTTGATGATCTGAGAATAAAGCAACCTGCCAAGTTACAACCAATGTATAAAAGCACATATTTTTATCGTACACTCGGTGCCGCTCTGCTTTTAATAATTTGCTTTGTCGACTATTTTTTCTGTACAAATATCTCTTATTTTTCCTCAATTCCATAGCAACTCGAGAGACCACTCGATCCTGTATTATATCTACTCTTTCTAAACTGAGTAACAAACTTACTTACCATTCTTATTGGATATTTTACATTATTGTGGCTGGCATTCTTATTATTCCTACTACTATTATTATCTGTCTGTCCAAAGCAATTTACTTGCACGCAAAATAAACCTGCATAGACCCGTTTCTTGGACCATATTGCGAGAAAAAAATGAGCAGAGTGAAAAAACACTTATTTAGAACTATGCTGTATATTATCTCTAGTATTTAAAAAACAGCGTTTGATAGAGGTGAACAAAAGTATCAAGAAACAGTAACAGGTATGTTTTATTAAACTAGAACAAACCTCGCACAGTTGCAGCTGCAAGGACCGCCGTTCCCGTTCAAGTTCCTCTTGAATCTGCAAGGCAGTGTTTTTTTTTAGTATCGGATCATTTCATTTTATAGTAAGCAAGTTATAGATATTAATAAAGTTTTCATGTTTAGAGTGCACATATATACAACTAGAATTATTTTTTAAGCACGGAACTTATATAGCAGTTGTCTAAGAAGAATGAATATTAATTAAATGTTTGTCTTTGCTTTTGTCTTTTTTATTTCAATAAACGAGTCTGAGTCTCTTGCAACACGGCCCGTGGTTCGATTCTGTGAGCGGCCCACATTTATACGGGGCTTGTGTGTAAGAAAATGGAGATTAGTGTTGCCGTGCGATTCACAGCAAATTTGGGCCAACCGCCAAAGCACAGAGAGTGTACACGCCTTGAACGATTAGAAAGCCGGAGCTGTTGTACACCTTATGTGAGCGTGTGTGTGAGCGCGTGCTCAAGAATGTGCTTAAGATTCGGTAGAATGGGCAGCATTGCTTCAGCCCTGGTTGCTGTGAGACGATGTCGATATTCAGTGGATATTAATCTACTTTTATTGACTAGCTTCAATTTCTAAGTCAAGAAAATAGACAAATGGGTCCAATCTATTGTTTACCTCGGTCATTGACACGTCTGTCTTGGTGTGACCAGCCTCTTTAGCGGCTTGAATCTTTTCTTTACGAATCTTGTCGAATTTTGATTCGTATTCTTTCAATGCCTTGTCGAAGCCTTTCTTCATGTCGGACTTCATTTCCACTTTGATGAAAGTTTCCAACGGGCTTAGCACTATGTTGGACAGGTTTTGCATCTGGTGGAGGGGGCGGGTTAATGATTTTTCGGTTTGTTGAGTTTCATCATTGTTTTTCTTTCAATGAACCTATCTATCTATCTATCTATCTATCTATCTATCTATCTATCTATCTATCTATCTATCTATCTATCCATCTATCTATCTATCCATCCATCTATCTATCTACCCTTCTAATCCTTCTATCTATCTATCTATCTATCTATCTATCTATCTATCTATCTATCTATCTATCTATCTATCTATCTATCTATCTATCTATCTATCTATTTATCAATCTATCTATCTATCTATCTATCTATCTATCTATCTATCTATCTATCTATTTATCTATCTATCCTTCTATCTATCTATCTATATATATATCCATCTAAGAAACACTAAAAAAGTGACATCAACCGCCAGCAGCAGAGCATACCAAATTAGCAAAATAAGAATTCGTTTCCTTGGTAACAACAGAGAATTTGGACAGCGCGCTGCCAACAGAGTCGGCGCCCTCGTCGATGGCATAGTTGCCCAGCTCGGCTAGCAAATTAGACAGATCGCTTTCGCTTTGAATGTGCGCTGCAGGTGCAAGACAGGGGTGCAAGTGTTACTATGCGAGAAATAATGCCAGTAGTTAAATTACAAAATATAACTTACATTTTCCAGATCCATAAACAGCTTTCACTGATTTGCGAACCTTGTTCAGTGCTGCTTTGTCTAAGTCCAAGTCCTATTAATGAGAGGTATTTTTTATTTAAAATTTGTATTTTGTTTGTATTCTACTTTGAATTTTTTGTCTTGAATTGAGGAAATACTATTTTAGAATCTGTTAAGAGTATATATATACATGTTAAAGATGATACACTATCATCTTACCCTTGGTATTAAAACAAAAATTAAATTATAAAAATATTTATTAGCATTGACAAAGTTCAGAGAAGACAAGACTATTTACTCAGGAGGTTATATAGTATTGTAGCTTAGAGTCCAGTTAAAATAACTTAGATTTTTATTTGCTCAAATAACAATTCTTTGTGCTTGAAACAAGATTCTGTGTACAGTTTTGAAATTTATATATACTTTATATATTCAAACAGAATAACAAGATTTAAAAAATGGACAAAAAATACTAATGGCAATAATTAAATTATTTTATTTTTTAATATTTGTTTAGCAAACATTTTTTATGCTAAGAGCCTATTATTATATGGCTTAGATAAGCTCTTATTTATATTAATAAATAAATAGATACTCAATATTACTGAGAAATTATAGACTATTGTTCCTAAATGCCTTGTTAGTACATAGTAAATATTCTATGAATACTGCTACTATATCATACTTTAATAACTTTTTCAAAATTTCGTTAGATTTCTAAAAGTCAAAACCAGTTTGTTAGGATGCATTCAATCTTTCTAGAAAACTCTAGAAACCGTTTACAAATCTATAAATATATGGTGATGATGACAATGATACAAATCATGCCTCTTCTTTTTCTTTGTTTGAATCCCCAATCTAATTTCCATTAATTATCCTACTAAAAGAACCATTGCCTTGCTCTTATTCACTAACCAACAAAAACCCTTCCACAAATAGTCCAATGAGATGTTGAGCAGCCTCTTTGTGAATGTTTTACATGCTTTTATGCTATTAATAGAGATGCCTGAAAGCACTATTATCCACTATCTACTATCATTACTTCTTAATCTCATTGCATTGCTGTTGCTATTATATAATAAATGTAGCTAACCCATTAGCAGCCTTACTGTTCCCAAAAATGACATAATATCTTATAAAAAACCAATCTACACTATGCCAACATGGGCTCATAGACAGCTATCCAATCAGATCATTTGTGTAGCTAAGATACATATACTAGCAATATCACCCACAGCACTATAGACTAACTATACTATAGCACTAGGTCCCATCTATCAACAAACTCAATTAGCAATCCCTAATAACCAGCTGGCACTATAGAACCCCTTTATACTATCTTCTTAATAGGTATAAATAATTGCTTAATTTTCTTTTCTTAAGTTGTATTTTATTTATTTGTCAAATTAATACAATTTTAAATAATTAATTAATACTGCAGCTATATAGTTGAAATCAAAATTCAGAAAAACAAAGTTTAGTACAACCAACACTCACTTTTTTACTTTAAATTTACTGCTCATGCAAAACAAAATATATGTATGTTTAGCAGAAGTTAGTTTTTTTTAGCCACTAAATAAGTAGAATCCCTCATTGCCACTTTAAATGCAAAAACTTTTTTCAATGCAAAAACTACGTGTACTCAGTTGTACATGTATAAAATTTAGTTAAAATATACATGTATCACTGCATGACTAGCAATAAACTGAGATTGTGTAAACAATAATGCATGTACATGTATGGTAAATGTACATATGCATTATTGTATTGTATTATGCAAAAATGTGCAATATATCAGCAGATGCTTTTACAGCTTTAAAGTGCAACAAAATTTACAAAAATTTAGTTCCACAAACTATATGTATGTTCTATATGTATGGAACAGTTTTAACAAATTCAAATAGTTTTACATGTAAAAAATGTAATAATATCACCAATAAAAGCAGTAATGAAGTTCTAAAAAAACTAACATCAGATAAGAAGTTTGGAAGTAGGCACTTCTAAAATTTTGATTTCCAAATTCTTTAGAAATTAAAATTTGCTTCAAAAATGCAACTTTTAGAAAATTTAAATTTAAATGGAAATTTTAGAACATCTCTAGTTAATGTCAAGAATAGAATATATAATTTGAATTAGAATTGAAAAATTTACAGTTCCACAAACTATGGGTCGTATGCAGAAAGCTTAGTCTAGACTAGCTAGTCCAGACTTGGGTAGTTCAGTCTATAGTCTATGGTCCAGCTACCCTAGTTCTGCTATAGTAGACCGGTCTAACTTTGCATTTCTGCATACCAAATCCAAGTCCAGACTAGCTTTTCAAGACCGGACTACCCTAGACAGAGCTTTCTGCATACAGCCCTATATGTATGTTCTATATGTATGGAACAGTTTTAACAAATTCAAATAGTTTTACATGTAAAAAATGTAATAATATCACTAATGAAAGCAGTAACAAAGTTCTAAAAAAACTAACATCAGATAAGAAGTTTGGAAGTAGGCACTTCTAAAATTTTGATTTCCAAATTATTTAGAAATTAAAATTTGCTTTAAAAATGCAAATTTTAGAAAATTTAAATTTAAATCAAAATTTTGGAACATCTCTAGTTAATGTTAAGAATAGAATATATAATTTGAATTAGAATTGGAAATTGATAATTGAAATATTAATTAGTCACTTTGATGTAGGGTAAAGATTTAAAATAGATTAAGATTTGAATATTGACATTTTGGTTAAAAATAAAAGAAAGTAATTAGGGTTTAGGGCATTAAGAACTGAGAAGTTGGCTTTTAATTTGAGCATACAAAAAGAAGGGGCTAGCTATACAAATGGAATAAAAGGATAGAAAAGGCTAGGAAGTTAAAGTGAAAACTAATCAGAATGAAAATAGGAAGAGAGAGAAGTCTAGACTAAATTTCATAAGAAAGTAAACAATCAAGAGCACAAGGTAAACTGAAGAAATATAGAAGCTACTATTACTATAACTGTATTGTAGGCCTATGCATTATAATTATGTAGCAAATAGCTTTTTGTACAAATGTACATAAGTACTATATATATATTTTTAAAGTATGCAAGCAGGTAGGCCCATTTTCAACATACACCTGTAGACAAATTTGAAAGCACACATAGAGGCATAATAACTTTTATGCAAGAATTCTTTTTTTGAAAAATTCAAAATTGCGTATAATAAAATAAGCATATAAGCCAGGATGGAATTCTTGTATTTCTTAAGTCAAATGGAATTATGCGATTTTTTATGGCACGCAAAATATTTTTTATTGGTCGCATTTTTTATTTTGGTACTTAGCACATGCAAAATAACGAAATAACAAAATAACGAAAGACAATAATGAAAAATGCATTCTAAGATAATGTAGTAATTTGAATTTTTGTCCAAATATGAATGTTAGAGAATGTTACGAGTTTCTACTTTTTATAGAATTTTTTTTAATTTTTACTTTTGTGCCTTATTTAGTTTTTACTTTTTATTTTTCTTTGTGATATTAGCTGGTAAGATTATCTTTTGCAAAATCCAATATCTCAAGCGCACTTTTGCATATATTAAGAATTAGAAATTTTGTCTGAAATTCTGCAACACATTTTTTCTGGATTTTTTTATGCAAAATCGCATTTTTTTCGCTCAATTGCATAACGCGTTGTGATTTTTCTGCAAGAATTCCATCCAGGCATATAATAGCATATTCTTTTGATATTCAAATTTGTAACATACCTAGGCTCTAGCCGAATATTAATAAGGATTCATGTCATACTGTCATAAAAAGATAGGGCCCTATTTATTGCTTAGGCAATAGTCAAAAAGGTAAAATGGGTTGTATATAAAAAATTAGGCAATAAAAAAATTGACATACATAAGAAATTGAATCCACAGTTTTCCTTAGTTGTAATATTTTTTGAATGAATCTACTGTTGGTTGCATCCTGCAAATCTTCATATGTATATGTGACAAAATCTGTCACACCAATTCGAACAACTTGCTCAGGCATTAGACTAGTCAGAAAGGCTTTTAACTGGGTGGTCAGTGGTCACTGGTCACAAAGAAAAACTCATCCTACAAAACCATCCTAGAACTGAAAACACCAAGCCAAAAATTTAAGGTGCAGCTTAAATTATCCCGTTCGTCGTTACGTTTGATTAAGTATATGGGATTTATTGAATATTTTACTATTTTAATTAGGCCTAATGTTCATTCAAGTTCAATATAGGTAGTAAGTCGGTGACTCGGTGTCGGTGTATGTCCTAATTAATTTACTCGGTAAACAATAGACTAGATAGGTCAAATAAAGAGTTTTTATAGGCAAATTAAATTATCCCGACAAGAAGCCTATAATACAAATACACTGCTTGCGCAAGCACAATGTGCACTACTCCAATTCTTTCCTACCCTATTCACTTGCTAACGCTTTACAGGAAACACGATTTTATAAGAAATAAAGAAAATTAAAAACCCCTTAAAGAAAAAACAAACTTTAACAAAACAGTAATTTTGTAAACCAACTTTAGAGTTTGACATTTAGAATACTCATGCATTATAATACTAGCAATAATAATTAATTTCGACTTGTAAAATTACAATACTATCAAATAAGTTTCAATGTCAGAGTATTTGTAGTGCTAACTGCATGAAAATGGCGGCATTACCGTAATGTTTTTAAAACTGCCACTGCAGTGGTGCTTACACATGTATAATGTACGCGATCGGTGAGGTGCAGTGTGGCGAGTAACAAATACTCAGCTCCATCATTTGGCGTCGCCATATGCATGGATCATGTAAATGCAGTGGGGAGCTGTGCAATAATTGATTAAGCAATAATTCTGACTAAATTCCTTATTACTAGTCCTATTCCTATTCCCATTCCTACACTTTTAATGGAATCGGTGATGTTAACACTCATTTAGGCATTGGGACCGTAAGCACTGAGCAGAGCTCTGCAGACTTTAACTACTAGCTGTTTATATTGTACATGTACACGAGTAATTAAACAGAAAGAATGCTGTTTTTTCCTCAGTAGTTGTGGGCACGGTATAAGTTCACATTAAATCACCTTCCTGGTCCATTTTTATGCAGCTGTATAGTTGAAAAGTACGCGTATCAATCTACATGTAGGTCGATGTATCAATCAAAATCTGAGTGCTTTCTGCGGGCTTATTTGATATATGCGGCCCTATTCAGATCCTTTAATATGATCCTTGTATTTCTATTTATTTAGTCGTTCTGTGGCATGAATTAGGTAAGAATTGAGTTATAGCTACATGTACGAGCGTGAAGCCCAGGTAAAAGCTGCAGAGCGGACGCGCGAGCCAAGATCGATCTGGACTGAACTGTACGTGCACATTTTTATCTAACTGTTTAGTAAAAAAGTTAAACAAAGCAAAAACTTACATGTAACTGCCATGTAAGTGACTATATCTTTGTAATAGCACTTGAGTGCACAGTAAAAATGTGAAAAAACGTACGTTGAAATCATATATGTTGTGACAATTTAATCTGGCAGTCCTTGGCAGAACAAGACCGAAGAAAAATGCAAGTATAGCGCAGTCCAATATTCAATTGAATTGATATATTTTGCTTGCTTAGTTGGCCAAGTTTATTTTATTTTATTTAGAGTAGCGACGAAAAACGAACAGTTAATATAAAACGATAGATGATACAGCGAATTGTAATTGGCTGAGAGTTACGATGGGCGCTGGGCAAAATTATTGATTTGTTAAAAATTCATCACTTGCCGACATATAAAAGCCGATTCAATGAATGTACACAGAATTCATACAAAATATGATACACTTATGTAGTAGTCTACTAATAGTAAAAATGATAGTAAAACAATGAAGTTTTCCACAAGTCCCCCGTCACAATGTATTTAAATGCTACAGTAATAGAAGCATGTACTGTAGCAATCAAAACTAACAAATCGGGCCCATAATTAAAATTTACACAAGATTAATTAGCAAACAAAAATAAATAGGAAACGCTTAATTATTAGGTTACCCCCCATAGTTAGTATAGTCTAATTCTAAAAGAGCGAAAAATACAGTTTTCGATCAACAAAAAAACAAATACGCTCGTAAATAAGCAAGTATGCATAGCAAACGCAAGATACAGCAGCTTATGATTTCGACTCATACTAAAAATCAACAATAATGATATAATGCCTGAATTGGTATTAATGAAACCTATTAGTAAAATTCAAAGGATATTTCAACATAGAATAGGCCAGGATGTACATGACGCTTAGCTGGAAGATTTAAAGAAAGTTAGCTGTGGTTTTCTAAAAACAAGTTCAGAAATTATCATACTCGCGCGCTTTTAATGGCACTCAGATGGCGCTTGGTTCGACAATTTTTATCAAAATAAGTGTGTTTAACTTGTTATAACAAAATACTTTTTATAAACGATTAACAATTAATCATTCAGTCGTCTTTTTATTAACCATTCCGCCTTAAATATCTTTTTCAGAATCGCAAGTACTGTTTTGTTTGTTTAGTATCTTCGCTAATTAGATATTTTTGGCGGACTAAACTTAGAAGCAGATAATGTGAATAAAAAAACAACAACCAGAGTCAAGGAACAGCAGGGCACTGCTTCGAAGTACAAGTATCATATTTAGGTTTAATAAAAGTACGAGTATACAGTGTAAAGCTAGACTTCAAACACTAACAAACAAAGCTAAAGCAACTAGGCGTCGATAAACTAATGCTTTTCGACGTATTCCTAAGATGGAAGTATAGGATTATACAATTCAAAAACACAAATCTGTCAAATCTGACACTGTCACTGCGTGCTCCTGAGCTAAAAATAATCTCTGACGCAAATTGTCACAATGAAGGCCGGTAATAGCTTTGTTCCAGTCGAATTTTTCGCAGATTAGTTTAAACTTGCGACGCATGTTAAAAGAAACGCCCAGCAGTAAAGAACTGCTACCTGGCCTTAGCGCAACAAAGATAGTAGGCATTGGTAATTCTCGATAAGAGGCGTTCGCAACAGACTTGAGCGAAACCACGCAGTCATTCATGTTGCACACGTATCCACTTGTGTTCGTACACAGAGTTAGATAACGCGGCTCTCCTGGAAGAGTAATTGACTGCTTTAAAGGCGGACAAACTGGCTTGTCTGGCGATTCGCCGTCAATTTGGCAATACTCCATTACACTATGCATATGCTTGTCAATCAGTGATTGTAGCATCTGCACCTCAGATGACACATCACCAATGCATCGATAGATAGTAGTTTTCGAAGACTCGTCTTCATCTTCATCACCATCATCGTCATCAGAGTCATTATCCTTATCGCGTTCCATTGTAATTTCACGAAGCCTTGCTCGAAAGTCGTCAAAAATTGCCGATCTATCGACGGCTTCATCGGCAAAGCTTTCAACAGACAGTATTAGCTTCATCACTTTGCGCAACTTCCCGTTGGACCGTGCCGAATGAATGTCTTTCAGACAATGCTCAGCATCGGCGACATCTCTCAGCCTACTAGCAAATGCATCGTGGATCTGTTGGACACTGGAAACCAGCTGCTCTTTCCACAGCTGGAGCCTCGCCTGCACAGATTCAAACATGTCGTCAATTTCTTGCATTTCTATTTGAATCGCTTGCTGTTCTAGTCGAAAAGTTTGCTTCTCCGAATTAGCCGCGACAGTATTCAGTTTATTTAAAACTTCAGTTTCTCTCTGTTCAAGCCGTTCAAGATCGCTACCAAGATGTTGCTGACACAGAGCGAATCCGGAATAAGGACTCACGCTATCAGACGCTTGGTAACAGGATCTGACAATGCACATGCGGTGGGTATCGCTGGACATGGCTGCGGTTAGCGTCCGGCATGAATATAAACAAAAATTCAATCATTTTTCTGTAATTAGTCTGAACCAATGCAAGTACAAGTAATCAGTAGGCGACATCTTATATTGTCACCACACTGCAACTCTACCAGCTCTACGAGTATCTCATCTCAAGGATCAGGGGTCAGGGCGGCTAGCTAGTAGACAATTTCAGGGAACTCCTGCGTGCTTCTACGAGCTCGTACATTAGAGTCTTAAAGTGAGTTTAGACCTTGCAATAGGCCACAAACAGTTTCTCAGTTTTTAGTCCTTTTGGTCTTAACCATTCGAAGCACACAAGTTTAGTACACACATTGGAAGTTCTATTTAGCTATCAGTTAGATACGAGCTACAATTAGTTAAGGTATCAAAGTAAATCTTTGCAACTTTTCAGTGGACGATCTATTATAAAGGCAAACATATACTAAAACTTCATTTAATATTGCAATAACCTAGCTAGATGTTGAAATACACAGCTAAAGAAGTTTGGAGTTGAATCAAAATAAAAGCACAAGCATTCCGAACTTTTAAGCAAACTTTTTCACTCGGTATTAAACTTATCAAATTATTATTAAACATGCTGCAAAAGCGCCAAAAGAATTAATTTTACAATAATAAGCACACAAAAAATACAAGCAAGAGAAGCAAGATACACTTGCTTTATTTTAATTACGAGTGAATTCTAAGCGTAAAAGTACGCACAACTCACTTAAAGTTATATACCTGTAAATGAGCCTTTCAAACAACCCACAAACAAGACGAGACAACTTAGGCCTGCACACACGGCTAGCAATGGGACGCAGTGTAAGATTTACAGCTTTCGAAAAGCACTGTGCCTCAATGACGAGAGCTACGATGCAGATGTTGAGCATGCGTAAATTATTACACAATGGACTATATAGTTGCATGACAATAGGACGCAAGGCACATAGAGTTTGTTCTCGAGGTGGGACCCTACAAAAATATATGGCGAGTAAATGAGTCTAATATTTTACGACGTACTTATGTGTGTCTTAAGTTTAGTAGCACCACAACGACAGAAAATCTTGAATTTTCTGGCGCGTATATTCAGCAATAGTCAAAAGTGCTAGTGCTACCCTTCACGCAAGTCGAAAATTTTGCACTTTAGATAGCTTACAAAAACTGTACACACTTTATAGGCATTTTCGGTCACGTACTATATCCAACTTAAGTTCCACATCCCAAATGCATAAAATTCAGTTTATCTGGCAAATAGCCAAATCTGCTGAGGCTCTCAGGAGGATCCCTGACATGTCAAAGCTTATGGGGGAATTGCTGAAATGCTGTGGCGGTTTAGGGAGTGTTAATGAGATATTTGGAAGTTTCATTAGAAGGTTCATTTTGAAGTTTTTGGTAGGCCAAGCCAAAGGTAGATCGAAGGGAGAAATAGGATTAAATAATGGCCTAAAGGGAGGCGTTGATGCCAAAGCTCAAAGGAGATACAGATATCTTAGGCGATATAGCTGGCCTTTAGGGCTGATGTTTTTTGTTATAAAATTCTCCTGAGGATACTATAACAATGCAAGGTCAAAAACCAGTTAATTATCTAACAAGTCAAGTGCAAACACCAGTTCAAATTGTAAATTAGCCAATAAGAGCGCTAATCTGTTGCGCAGTGACAACGATGGATACAAAAGGCCAAACCTGGTGGGACAATGCCAACTCAACAGTAAATGGCTGCCGCCGAGCCAGAATATCCGCTGAGGATTAAGCAGCGATTGAAAGACGCACTTGAGCAAAGAGAAGACTGCCTGCGCTTGGCAGAGTACATGGGCATAAAAAGTATACAGAACCAAACGATTCTGCTACTTAAATTAACTATGATGCACTTAACTTGGTCTTTGGTAACTCCGAATCGGTAATTTTGCAAATTGATTTGGCTATTTTCCTACATTACCGAAAAAAACTAAAAATAAAGCACTCTATTGAGATAGACTGTTACCCTGTTACTGTCCCTTGACTTGGCTACATAGTTACGTAAAACTCGTGGTTGAATTTTAATTGAGAAGTGGAAGTTGGATAGCACTTTTGACTGCTGCTGAGTATAAGTACGAGCTACTTGGAACCAAAAAACAATGTGTAACGATTACTAATAAATAAAGAAATAAATTTTAACTGTTAAATACGACAAACACTTGCCATGCGGTACTGAAAGTACAATAGATATGTAAAAATGCAGCGTAGCAAAAAACGTGAAAAATTCTGTACGCTATGGCGATTGAACATTCTGCTTGCAATTAAAAAGATTTAGATAAGCAAGCACCAAAATTAAGATTAATATAAATATTTATAAAATTTATAAATGAAATATTAGGTATACATATATCTTCAAGTAAAAGAATTTTTGAGAAAACTGTTACAAACGACGAGTTACGATATTCACATTCTTCGGTCAATAACCGCTTTACTTGAGCTAAGCTTTGATCCATCGGTTTAAGTGGAAAGCAAGAAAATACAGAGCCTCTCGTTAGCATAATCGCAAACTATTAACTTCTTGCAGTTTCTGTCTCGTCGTTAAAAATGATCAT
>NIVC01002155.1:17500-50781 GCA_002269645.1 Macrostomum lignano | reverse complement strand
TTTTCGTTTCACTCGCTTCTAATGTGACAGTGGCGAGAGCTCTGTTTAAATTCCGGAAGCCGGGACTGGACCTAGTAATGAATAGCCTTTTGCGACAATCGGAAGTAGTATTGAATATGGCGATTTTTTTATGAACGGAAGCAGTCCAACTGTATCAGATCTGTCAGACCGGAAGTAGGGAAGTAATCAGATTATTTATCTTCGGAATTCAGCTTTATCAACCGGAAGTTGGTCTAACTGTATCTCCAATTAGATTTGACAACCGGAAGTTGGTCTAACTGTATCTCCAATTAGATTCGAGAACCGGAAGTTGTTCTAACTGTATCTCCAATTAGATTAGAGAACCGGAAGTTTTAACTGTATCTCCAATTAGATTCGACAACCGGAAGTTGTTCTAACTGTATCTCCAATTAGATTCGACAACCGGAAGTTGTTCTAACTGTATCTCCAATTAGATTCGACAACCGGAAGTTGGTCTAACTGTACCTCCAATTAGGTTCGACATCCGGAAGTTGTTCTAACTGTATCTCCAATTAGGTTCGACAACCGGAAGTTGTTCTAACTGTATCTCCAATTAGGTTCGACAACCTGAAGTTGTTCTAACTGTATCTCCAATTAGGTTCGACAACCTGAAGTTGTTCTAACTGTATCTCCAATTAGGTTCGACAACCTGAAGTTGTTCTAACTGTATCTACAATTATATTCAACAACCGGAAGTTGTTCTAACTGTATCTCCAATTAGATTCGAGAACCGGAAGTTGTTCTAACTGTATCTCCAATTAGGTTCGACAACCGGAAGTTGTTCTAACTGTAGTTCCATTAAGACTGAAGTCTACTCTCTACTTCTACAATGGGAATCGAGATTAGCACAATGGTCGAAGTGTATAATGCAGGGAAAGATATACGTCAGCTAATTTGCCTGTCTTACTTCCCATCGCAGGTGAACTACCCAATGGAGAACGGCATAGTCAGCAACTGGACTGACATGCTGCACCTGTACGACTACATCTTCGGTCCGAAGAAGATGAACCTGGACTGTCCGAACACCAAGGTGT
This sequence comes from Macrostomum lignano, assembly GCA_002269645.1. Classification (NCBI taxonomy): domain Eukaryota; kingdom Metazoa; phylum Platyhelminthes; family Macrostomidae; genus Macrostomum; species Macrostomum lignano. The sequence goes on along the minus strand of NIVC01002155.1, from coordinate 49,726 downwards.
TGCTGACAGAGCCACCCATGAACCCGGCTAAGAACCGGGAGCGCATGATTGAGGCAATGTTTGAAAAGTACAACTTTGCCGGAGTCTACGTGGCTATTCAGGTGAAGTCTCGGCGTGTTATTGTGACTTACTCGTTAGTTATTAGTTAGTTATTTACTTTATTAGTAAGTTAGTTAGTCAGACAGTTAGTTAGTTAGTTTATTTGTTTGTTAGTCAGTTAGTCAGTTAGTTAGTCAATTAGTTAGTCACTTGGTCAGTTAGTTGGGTAGTTAGTTAGCGAGTTAGCAGCCTATTTATCATCTCCAATAAAAGTACAAAGTAGAAACTTATGTACAGTGTATGAGTTGCGACCCTCAGCACTAGAATACGAGCAGTGACCTTGCACTATACATTTCAGGCGGTGCTGACCCTCTATGCTCAAGGCCTGCTCACTGGAGTTGTAGTTGACTCAGGCGACGGCGTCACCCACATCTGCCCGGTGTACGACGGCTTCGCATTGCCGCATCTCACCAAGCGGCTGAACATTGCCGGCCGGGACATCACGCGCTATCTCATCAAGCTCCTGCTGCTCAGAGGCTACGCTTTTAATGCTAGCGCTGATTTTGAGACAATCCGTCAGCTGAAGGAGCGTCTGTGCTATGTGGCTTACGATATTGCTCAGGAGGAGCGGCTGTCGCTGGAGACCACCGTGCTGGTCGAGAAGTACACCCTGCCGGATGGCCGCGTCATCAAGGTGAGCCGATGGGTGGCCGCTGAGAAGATGGATTGAGATGTGACACAAGAGGAGCGGATGGAGATTCTTCTGAGGTGTAGAGAATGGGATGAGAAGGGAGATGGAAGGGAAGGGTATAAAGGGAAAGGGATATGAAAGAGAAGGGAGATGGGAGGGAAGGGAGATGGGAGGAAAGGCAGTTGACAGGGAAGGGAGATTAGAGGGAAGGCAGATAAGAGGGAAGGGAGATGGGAGGGAAGGCAGATGGGAGGCAAGGGATATGAGAGGGAAGGGAGATGGAGAGGTTAACGAGAGGGAGGAGGGGAATGGGATGACGGTAAAACTAGAACAGCTTATTAACCGCCAGTTGCCCCCCCCCAAACACCACAGGTAAGTGGCGAGCGCTTTCAAGCTCCCGAGGCGTTATTCCAGCCTCACCTGGTGGATGTAGACGGGGTTGGCGTGGCGGAACTGCTGTTCAACACCATCCAGCAGGCGGACATGGACATCAGGCCCGAGTTCTACAAGAAGATTGTGCTATCGGGCGGCACCACAATGTACCCGGGTCTGCCCAGCGGCTAGAGAGGGAAATGAAGCAGTTGTACCTGGAGCAGGTGCTCAAAGGCGACACGGAACGATTGAGCAAGTTTAAAATCCGAATCGAGGATCCGCCCAGGCGCAAGCACATGGTGTTCCTGGGCGGCGCTATCCTGGCCGATATTATGAAGGATCACGACGATAAGTTCTGGATTAGCCGGCAGGAGTACCAGGAGATGGGCGTCGGAGCCTTGAAAAAGCTGAGCGGAGCTGCCGCCTAAGGATTATCGATCCATCTTTTTGAATAAAAATCAATTTAAAAAACTGTTTGTATTACTGATAGTAGCAGAAATCGACAAATTACTTGATCATTATTAGGTTTATAATAGTAGAAAACAGTAAAATAGAAGACGAATAAATTAGAAGTATACCGCTACTGTTAGTAGTCTAGTGTTTTTTTCTGGAAAAAAACTTCAGTTTTAAGAAAGAACATCACAAACTATGTATTGATTATTGTGTTTTTAAAGATTTTAACGAATACTTTTTTATAAGATGGGTGACTACTGTCGTGTTTATATGCGAGTTTTTCTTGGTATTTAGAATTCAATATAAATGAGGGTAAACTGCTATTCCAGTAATTTTAATTAAGCTTATAATTCTATGCTTTTATGTAATACTATCTTTTATGATATTTTTATCTGTAAGCAGATTTTTTACTAATTGGCAAGTTTCCCTCTTACATAAACGTTCAATACTGACATTCGTTTAATTATGCTTGTTTTCGGCTGTGAGCTAATACGTTAATAAGTTTTAATAAGTTAAACTTTTGCCACTTAATTATGATTTCTGGCTTCCAATCTTGGTGTCTGTTTGTGCCCATAGCAGTGCTTATTATAATGACTGTCATTTGATTTTTGCCAATCAATTTATCGATTAATCATGCCTAAGGTTGATCGATCTGCGCTCACAGATACTACTATAACTAGATGGCTCACTCGGGCATATATACGACTACTTAGCAAAACAGCTTTCTACTTTCAGTTCAGTAGCAAAGACGAATATACAAGCTATTTTATAAGAATAAAGGCAGCTAAAATGACTTTGATAAGTTTAGAAGCCCAAGCTTGCAGGCTTAAACAACTTGCTAATTGGTTCAGCAGTAATGTACATTGGCCAGTCCACTGAAATGTACATGGCAGCTTTAGGGCGGAATTCCGAGAAAGGCAATAAAATTGGGGCGGGGGGGATAGTGTGGAAAGGCGTGTTCGGACGGCTCAAGCTGGGGGGGGGTGAGAGCTAATAATTGAGCCTTGGCTTTAAGAATACATTAAAATGCTTCTTTTTAACTTACTACTGAACTGAAAGTAGCTTACACGCAAATGGTTTCTGAGTTGGCCCATCTAGTTTTTCTAGTATCCGTGTCTGCGTCATAGGCCTATAAGTAAGTAGGCTTGCTTTATATTCATGATTTGCTAATAAGCGTAAAATATATATTTAAATATTCCAGTGTACAATGCGCTGTATATGATTTATTTAAGCATTGCTTGTCTATTCCTGTTAAAGATAATTCAATAGACAATTTTCTCGCTCAAATTATTCAGCGACCGCATGCAGAACAAGTTTGAGTTTGAATCATTCTCAACATATCTTAATTAGAATGTATTCCAAGAAGTCCTTTTTCCATGTTACTCTCGCGTCTTCAAAGGTTCAATAACTGTTTTATATACATAATTTTTTTAAGAAACTTGTATCATTTACTCTTGACATAACAATATAAAATTCAATACCGCAGTGTTCATTTTCACTGCTTCGCTTACTTCAACGCCCGAGCTGTTCCCCTTTATCTATTTTGGCAGCCTAATAGTGCAACCATTTTTCACCTACCCTGCTCAGTTATACCCTTTGACCCACCCTATTGATAGTGCTCAAATATCCTTTGACCCACCCTAGAGTGCTCAAATATCCTTTGACCCACCTAGAGTGCTCAAATATCCTTTGACCCACCCTAGAGTGCTCAAATATCCTTTGACCCACCCTAGAGTGCTCAAATATCCTTTGACCCACCCTAGAGTGCTCAAATATCCTTTAACCTACTCTAGAGTGCTCAAATACCCTTTAACTTGCCCTAGAGTGCTCAAATATCCTTTGACCCACCCTAGAGTGCTCAAATACCCTTTAACCTACCCTAGAGTGCTCAAATACCCTTTAAGCGACTCTAGAGTGCTCAAATACCCTTTAACTTGCCCTAGAGTGCTCAAATATCCTTTGACCCACCCTAGAGTGCTCAAATACCCTTTAACCTGCCCTAGAGTACACACAGCCCATTCTCTAGAATGCACAGTGGCTTAAGTTTCAGAATTGTTTATTATCTCACGCAAACTTATGCCGGGGAAACCCGCAGCCAATGCCGTTGACAGTTTTGTCTCAATTTCTGCTTCTGCATCTGTTGCTTTTGCCACGCAAATCCTGCTCGCCTCCCGTCCAAGCCGGCAGCCAGTCGACCCTGCCGCAGCACCTGCTCCCGGCTGACCACGCGGACGCGGTTCGGTTGGAGTCCGACACCCACATTAACCGCGACTTCGTCCGCGAAGTGCTGTTCGGCGAAGCGCACGACTCCGTCCGGCCTTCGAGCGGCGCCGAGGCGCGCAAAATTTTAACTGCGCTATTCCCGCGCATCGACACCAACTCGGACGGCCGGCTGAGCCCGACCGAGCTGGCCGGCAGAATCGCCGGCTCTGTGGCCGAGCACGAGGCCGCGGCCAGGAACTCCAGCCAGCTGGTCTTCGCCGCGCTGATCGCCTCGGTTCAGCGGGATCAGCAGCAGCAGCCACCGAGACTGAGCCTTCGCCACTACACGGTGGAGCTGATGTCCGCCCTGACCGGCAACCGGACTGTGGTCCTGGCCTTTGCCGACGATGTCACCTCTTATCGGCTGTCGGACGATCAGGCCAGGTGCGCGATCCCCCGTCCCGTGAATTCCTATTCCAAAATACCCCATCTCCGTGAAATCCTATTCCAAAATACCCCATCTCCATGAAATCCTATTCCAAAATACCCCATCTCCATGAAATCCTATTCCAAAATACCCCATCTCCATGAAATCCTATTCCAAAATACCCCATCTCCACGAAATCCTATTCCAAAATACCCCATCTCCATGAAATCCTATTCCAAAATACCCCATCTCCATGAAATCCTATTCCAAAATACCCCATCTCCACGAAATCCTATTCCAAAATACCCCATCTCCATGAAATCCTATTCCAAAATACCCCATCTCCATGAAATCCTATTCCAAAATACCCCATCTCCATGAAATCCTATTCCAAAATACCCCATCTCCACGAAGTCCTATTCCAAAATACCCCATCTCCACGAAGTCCTATTCCAAAATACCCCATCCCTACCAAATCCCAGCCTAAATGACCCAGCCATCAACTATCATCTCGCATTCAAAATCAACTGTGCCAACACAATAGTATTCTTTCCTATCAAACCGAACATCGCAGGCAGCTGGCGCTCAACCATCACCGCTGGGCTCAGGCAGACGCTGACGCTGACGGCTGGCTCGATGCGGACGAATTCGTCTGCTTCCAGCACTCGGAACTGTGCAACGCCACGCTGGAGAATCGCTTGGAGGATGCCTTCGCTGCGCTGGATAGGAATGCCGACCAGGTGAGTAGGGGCTCCACCCCGCCCATCTACCGCTGACTCCACCCCACCCATCTACCCCTGACTCCACCCCGCCCATCTACCGCTGACTCCACCCCACCCATCTACCGCTGACTCCACCCCACCCATCTACCGCTGACTCCACCCCACCCATCTACTGCTGACTGCACCCCACCCATCTACCGCTGACTCCACCCCACCCATCTACCGCTGACTGCACCCCACCCATCTACCGCTGACTGCACCCCACCCATCTACCGCTGACTGCACCCCACCCATCTACCGCTGACTGCACCCCACCCATCTACCGCTGACTGCACCCCACCCATCTACCGCTGACTCCACCCCACCCATCTACCGCTGACTCCACCCCACCCATCTACCGCTGACTCCACCCCATCCATCTACCGCTGACTCTACCCCGCCCATCTACCGCTGACCTCACTCAACCACTCTACCACTGACTTTACCGCCAACCCCAATGGGGTTGCCCCCACCGCACCGCAGATCATCACCCGCAGCGAGTTCATGTCGCCGCCTGAGTCGCGTATCGTTGAAGAGCTGCCATTCGGCGACGGCGAGGCCCAGCAGCGTGAAGCGGACAGCTCCGCCCAGCAGCAACTTCGAGCGGACGAATTCGATCAGCGAGTTGATTTCAACCGGGACGGCCGGGCCGATCGAGAAGAACTGCGCGCCTACCTGCAGCCGGAGGGCCGGGCCATGGCCGCCAGGGAGGCCGCCGTGCTCATGCGAGCCGCCGACGCCAACAAAGATGGAGCATTGAGCCTGGCCGAGATGCTGGATCACTATAGCGTATTTATCGGGTCCAAGCTGGTCAATGCCGGCATGGCGCTGCACGAAGAGCTTTGACTCTTCTAGTCACTATGAAACCTAATTTTCGATACATATCGGCAGGCTGATTAAACCTTTCCGCTACTCTGTTGCAAAGGCTTATTGGGTTGGGTATTGCTTAGATGCCAACGGATTGTAGGGTCATATGGTGCTCCTCCTTGGATAAACCATAGGGTTACTGAAGATTCGAACCCGGGACCTCTGGGAACCAGTTAACAAATTTCATAATGCTCATATTTTGCCAATTGTAAATTGTTGACAATTAATAGTATATTATCTGTGATTCTACCAGTAATCTTCTGAATTTATTTCTTCTGTTAGCTGAATTTTACTACATTGAAGATATTGTCTATTCTCTGTTTTGCATTTTTTACTTGCTGTCTGGCGTGCAAAATATAAAAATTGATATTTTATTACCTGTCATGATGTCATAAAGAATAACTTTGCCTAGAAAACGTCTGTCTGATCTCTTTATTTTTTCTCCTAAGCTTCATCATCATATCCCCTAAAATTCACAAGGACTTCACAGCCGTTGATAGCAGATTTTTGCAGTACTCTCAGCTTGTAATCAATTAGGGATCGTAAAAGCGGTTCGTGCTATTAGAAATACTACTTAAAGTAGTAATATTTAGTTTTAATGCCCCTAATGATTAATCAATTGAAAGTTTAGACTGCCCTCTTGTATGGCAGTGGAGTGGGTATCATTTTTAGTATATTGGATAGCTGTTGCGCTGTGAGGATAACTCAATTGCTTATTGTTAAATGAGCTTCTCTTGTACAGGCTAAAATTGCTGCAAGATCGACCGGGAGAAGAGAGCGCAAACGCGAACGTTATGGATAATGGCTGGCGTGGAAGAGAATTCTCCTATGACTAGGACTTAGAGTAACGCGCTCTTCGACTGCAATTTCAAACTGAGTTTCGAGCTTTTTTCAAATAGCTACTGTAAGCCGAAAGAAGCAAAATTGTCTTTGCCTGCAACTGCAAGTCAATCAATGAGTTATTAGTGCATATGACACGCATGAACGCCTACCGTGCGTGAACTTGCCTGTTTTTTGGCCTAGTGTGTTGGTGGTGAGGTGGTGGGTTTCAACAATCGATTTCAACTAATATAGTCATTGGTGGGGTTTTCGGCTATTTTTCTATGCTGAACCCCTGAAACTATTTTGGATTGGGTGGGGGTATCTATTAAGTTTGTTCGACTGCGGCCTGATCGGGGAGGGGTGGGGGATTGGACCCGTCGCCATAAAACTCAAACCCTTTGCGCCCGCCACCCCAGAACCACACACTGTACACCAGCGCCCCCGCCGGGCCGATCAGTTAAACACTGCCTTTAACTTTCCTAATGTACTTAGCCTATCCATGATCAGTCCGTGGCCAATTTGTGCGGGGGCTGGCTGGCTGTCTTTTATTATTGAAGTCGCGAGTGGGAGTGGAGAGAAAGGGAGGACCTGATCGCATGCACCGCCTGGCACAGTGGCCATCTGTTTCTTTCTATTATCCTTGTGGATTGGCATTCCAAATCTTCACTGCAATAGCAATGCACGCACAAACTTTAGCAGTATAATATGTTGTCCTGACTTCTTTAACCCAGTAGTAGCACACAAGCCCCGACTCAGATTGATTAAAACGTTTTTTACTTGCTTGAAGACTAGATCCTCAGAGAAGTGGAAGCTTGCTAGGCGAAAACGAATTACGAGAGAGCGAGTAATAGATAGGGAGAACGAGAGCTCGCGTTGCCTTTTAGAGAAGGATGACGTCATCAATCGGTTTGTTGAGGTCAGTAACAACACTAGTTCGTCTGATTGTCATTATTAGTGCATCGTTGCAACGCTCGGCTACTGGTGAGGACTCTGCTAGGACAAGCGGTTTCTCCATCGGTCTGAGACATCTGCGCTACCTGATTCCCGGCGGCAAGTCGGTGCACGGCTACCAGGAGCTCTCCAAGCGCTCTTTTGTACCGTTCGAGACTAGTGAGCGCAATCTGAAAGGCTCGCCTGGTCAGGGCTATTGTCTGGAGATGGGCATCGGCACGCCACCTCAGTTGGTGAGCTCTTTGGCTACTCAATCTAGTTTTTTATTTTTTTATTACTCTAGGTTAGGACTTTTGGTACGCAATTTAGTAATGAGATATTGTGTATTGGGATCACAGGTATATCGGTATAGACGGTATGGGATATTTTGCGTTAGAATCCTAATCAATTGGTATTAGACATTGTCCGTAATAACCTGACTCGAACCCCCAAACATGCGCACCCACCAATGTCCCGGCAGTTCAACATTCTCATCGACACGGGCAGCAGCAATTTCGCAGTGGCCGGCAAGCCTCACAGCGACATCAAACGCTTCTTCCACGCGGATCAGTCGTCCACCATCGTCTGGCAAGGCCAGTCCGTGTACGTGCCCTACACCCAGGGCCGCTGGAACGGCCACCTGGCAACCGACCTCGTCCGGATGTCATTCTATCCTAATAGGACCATTCGGCCGTACATTGCCGTCATCGATTCGAGTAAAAAGTTTTTTATACACACAGCCGATTGGCAGGGCATTCTAGGCATGGCTTACAGCCACATTGCCAGTCCGCATCCCAAAATTAAAACTTTCTTCGATAGCCTAGTAGAGCAATGGGGCCTGACAGATGTATTCGCATTGCAACTGTGCGGCACGACCCGTGCAGCTGCAACTTCTTCCAATGCCTCCAACGCCATGGACGGCTCGTTGACTTTGGGCGGCGTGGATCCGAAGCTGATGCGCGGCCCGCTGCTGTACGTGCCGATTCGCAAGGAGTGGTGAGTTTCAGACGCGTCCCTAGCTCAACTCAGGAAAGTCTGATAGAGGAGCGAGTGTACATTTCAGAGACTTCTAGTTTGAGGAAAGGGGCAGGAAAATTGATTGGATGGGTATGTGTGCATTCCAGACCTCTCTGACCCGAGAAAGGGGATAGGAAAATTGGTTGGATGGACGAGTTACGAGTTTACATTCCAGAGACCTCTCCCTAGCCTGAATAAGGGGTAAAAAAAATGGTTGGATGGGCGAGTGTAAATTCCATCGACATCTCTCTAGCCCGAGCCCCGAGGAGGGGGTAGATGTACATTTACCCCTGTACATTTCAGAAACCTCTCTAGCCCGAGGAGGGGGTAGGAAAATGATTAGATGTACATTGTACGTACACAGAAATAGCAATAAAATCAATAAATGTACATGAATAAAGAACATAAAATAGAATCACAAAATTAATAAACGCGCACTCCCAAAGGTACTACGAAGTGGTAATTGTTGACATAAAAATGAACGGCACTTCTCTGGGCATGGACTGCAAAGAGTACAACATGGATAAGACAATCGTAGACTCCGGCACAACGGATATCCGGTTGCCAATGCGCGTTTTTACCAAAATCATCAGTCAGCTAGCAAGCCAAATCACCGGCGTGGGGAACCGGTTTTACCGGGGCGAAACCCTGCTCTGCCTGTCGGAGAAGACCGGGCCATGGAAGCTCTTCCCTATGCTCACATTTAGCTTGCTGTACTCAGACCGGCAGCAGATCGATCTCCATCTCAGTCCGCAGCAGTACCTGCGCTATGTTGGCGAAGTGTTTGACATACCCGGCAAGGACTGCTTCAAGTTCGGTCTGCAAGGCTCGAAAAAGGGTGCCATTCTTGGTAAGCTTAATTGAACTTTTGTGGATCAATTCAAACTGTCACCAATTCAAACTGTCACCAGTTCTACCCGTCACCAGTTCCACCCGTCACCAATTCAAACCGTCACCAATTCAACCTGTCACTAATTCTATCCGTCACCATTTCTACCTGTCATCAATTCTATCCGTCACCATTTCCACCTGTCACCAATTCTACCTGTCACCAATACAACTTCATGTCATAAAACATGACCTTAAAATATGCCTCCAATCGATACCGCAGGCGCGGTGCTCATGGAAGGCTATTACGTAATCTTTGACCGTGCCAAGCGCCGAATCGGATTTGCGCAGTCCACCTGCAACACCTTCACCAAGGCGGTCCCGGCCTCGAATCTGACCGGGCCGCTGCCCTACCCCGGCACGGTGTACTCCCCATCCGCCTGGGATTGCGCCTACTTTCAGGCCAATCAGAACTACGAGATCCTGTTCATAACAGCCTTGGTAATGGCTATAGTGTGCGTCCTGTGCGTGGTGCCCGTATGCAGCTTGCTTATTTATCGACAGGTGCGAAAATGTCGCAACGCGAAACAAACCGACGGCGAAAAATCGCGCCTGGTGCCGCCTCAATAAGGTTTCCTTGCCGATTTTTAGCTATAGATGAGGGTCTGGATGTGCTCACTGCTTCTGGAAATTATGACGGCATTATTAATGACCGTTCATGAATGATCATTGTCATTTTTATACATTTAAACGACCTTGATTATGACGATTAGTAACGTCGCTACAGCCCTGTGACGTCATCGGGTTAAAATATTTGAAAGATGACGTCATCATGTTAAAATATTTTAACGATGACGTCATCGGGTTAAAATATTCGAAGATGACTTCATCGGGTTAAACTATTTGAAATATGACGTCATCGCGTAGAATGACCTTAAAGGGTTGCGTAGTCGTTAAAAAATCAAAGTAACAGCATTGTTTAAAGTACTCAGTGCTTTTAAACTGACCTTGAACTCAACTATGACGTCATTGTTTCTAGAGAGTGGCCACCTCTTTCTTGATGCGTTATAAGAAATCACTATTTTTCTGATATAATGAATACCATTATTTATTTTAATTGCAAATTAGATGGGTGTCAGGTCAATTACGTCCCCCGTTGCCAAAGTGAAAGTGTTACGCTCAAGAAGACTGCACCTCTCGGTGTCCTGCTTAATTATTTAATCACTTGATCACGTAATCCTCAGCATGTCGCTAACACCTATACTCTATACTGTTCGCTTGTTGTAAATTACTCAACTGGCAGGTTTACTGAATTATGATATATTAATATTTTTGTAGCTTAATTTCCGCGAGATATAGATATGTGTCTGTAGTTCCTAGATTGCGTAGTCCCCAGTGCTGCGGAAGATTTTTTTTAATTGTTAGTTTAGAGGAAAAAGTTTTTCCCCATTAATCTGGACATTCGACTGGCCCAGATGTGGTTTTAATTATACCGAAATTAATTGTCTTTACTAATATACTAATATTAATTGCTCTGACGTGCTCACGCAGGGCAATTAACTTGTCAATTTTTTGTTTAACCATTGTTAATCGCATCAGACACTCCGACACGATTGTGAGTCATCGATGTGCACACTTCTCTGACCTCACACCCCAATCCCGATTCCCACACCTCAGTCCCGATTCCCAAACCTCAGTCCCGATTCCCACACCCCAGCCCCGATTCCCACACCTCAGTCCCGATTCCCAAACCTCAGTCCCGATTCCCACACCCCAGCCCCGATTCCCACACCTCAGTCCCGATTCCCACACCTCAGTCCCGATTCCCACACCCCAGCCCCGATTCCCACACCCCAGTCCCGATTCCCACACCCCAGTCCCGATTCCCACACCCCAGTCCCGATTCCCACACCTCAGAATACAAATTAAAAAAGAAACTTTTCCGCGCAACCTACCATAGACACCCCACGTCTCTCTAGCATAGGCACCCCACGTCTCTCTAGCATAGACACCCCACGTCTCTCTAGCATAGACACCCCACGTCTCTCTAGCATAGACACTCCACGTCTCTCTAGCATAGACACTCCACGTCTCTCTAGCATAGACACCCCACGTCTCTCTAGCATAGACACTCCACGTCTCCCTACCACAGACACCCACAGCTCCCTACCACAGACACCCACAGCTCCCTACCACAGACACCCAAAGCTCCCTACCACAGACGCCCACACTCCAAAAGGCGTGCCACCCCAGTCGCCAATAAATCCCTAGTTCTCAAGTTCTCAAGTTCTCATTTCTCAAAAAGCCGGCCGGCTTGCAGCCCAGCTGGTTCTCAATGTAGTTCAGCTCCCTCTTGATCTGACACTGCATGCAGCTGGCGCAGCACACCGTGGTGCAACAGTCGTCCAAGATGCTGCCCTGGATGTTGTACCTGGCCCTCAGCTTCACTCGGTAGGCGATGAGAGTCACGGAGCTGCCGAGGCAGCCAAGACAGATCGGGGTGCAGCACTATTCACCCATACACTCCGAGATGCAGCAGCAGAGCTCGCAGGGGCCGCAATCGGTCAGGCAGCAATCGCAGTCGTCATCAAAGCAGCTGCACAGGTCGGAGTTCGACTGGCACTGCTGCGGCGGATGCTGTGGCCTCGGCTGCCGGCCAACCATCGCAGACGGGGACGGCTGCGGCGGATGCTGTGGCACCGGCTGCTGGCCAACCACCGCAGACGGGTACGGCTGCGGCTGAGACATAACCGTGTATAGCGTTTGATGAGACTGCATCTCTGCGAACTGACAGCCGGGTAGGAGGCAGCACATTTAGGTTGGAAAATGAATTTATATACATCTAATCGATTCGGAAGTCAAATGCGTGAAAAAATGCAATCGCTCAGTTTCTAATAAATATCCAACAAGTGTTATAAAATTTACTCAGATTAGAAAGAGATTTTCCTACATGTATAATTTAAATTTCCTTAAATTTCAAACTACGAGTAATTTTAAATCGCTCAAATTTCACAATCCCTGAATTTACTGTACGTTCCCCGAGCTTCACAATCCCCGAGCTTCACAATTCCCGAGCTTCACAATCCTCAAGCTTCACAATCCCCGAGCTTCACAATCCACAAGCTTCACAATCCTCAAGCTTCACAATCCCCGAGCTTCATAATCCACAAGCTTCACAATCCCCGAGCTTCACAATCCACAAGCTTCACAATCCCCGAGCTTCACAATCCCCGAGCTTCACAACCCAAAAGCTTCACAATCCCCGAGCTTCACAACCCAAAAGCTTCACAATCCCCGAGCTTCACAATCCCCGAGCTTCACAATCCACAAGCTTTACAATCCCCGAGCTTCATAATCCACAAGCTTCACAATCCCCGAGCTTCACAATCCCCGAGCTTCACAATCCACAAGCTTCACAATCCCCGAGCTTCACAATCCCCGAGCTTCACAATCCCCGAGCTTCACAGCCCAAAAGCTTCACAATCCCCGAGCTTCACAACCCAAAAGCTTCTAAATCCAAAAGCTTCACAATCCCCGAGCTTCACAATCCCCGAGCTTCACAATCCCCGAGCTTCACAATCCCCGAGCTTCACAATCCCCGAGCTTCACAATGCACAAGCTTTACAATCCCCGAGATTCATAATCCACAAGCTTCACAATCCCCGAGCTTCACAATCCCTGAGCTTCACAACCCAAAAGCTTTACAATCCCCGAGCTTCACAATCCACAAGCTTCACAATCCCCGAGCTTCACAATCCCCGAGCTTCACAACCCAAAAGCTTCTAAATCCAAAAGCTTCACAATTCTCAAGCTTCACAATCCCCGAGCTTCACAATCCCCGAGCTTCACAATCCCCAAGCTTCACAATCCCCAAGCTTCACAATCCCCAAGCTTCACAATCCCCAAGCTTCACAATCCCCAAGCTTCACAATCCATATAGCTTCACAATCCCCAAGCTTCACAATCCACAAGCTTCACAATCCACAAGCTTCACAATCCACCAGCTTCACAATCCCCAAGCTTCACAATCCTCAAGCTTCACAATCCCCAAGCTTCACAATCCACAAGCTTCACAATCCCCAAGCTTCACAATCCCCAAGCTTCACAATCCATATAGCTTCACAATCCCCAAGCTTCACAATCCACAAGCTTCACAATCCACAAGCTTCACAATCCCCAAGCTTCACAATCCCCAAGCTTCACAATCCATATAGCTTCACAATCCCCAAGCTTCACAATCCATATAGCTTTACAATCCCCAAGCTTCACAATCCACAAGCTTCACAATCCACAAGCTTCACAATCCCCAAGCTTCACAATCCATATAGCTTCACAATCCCCAAGCTTCACAATCCACAAGCTTCACAATCCCCAAGCTTCACAATCCATATAGCTTCACAATCCCCAAGCTTCACAATCCACAAGCTTCACAATCCACAAGCTTCACAATCCACCAGCTTCACAATCCCCAAGCTTCACAATCCACAAGCTTCACAATCCCCAAGCTTCACAATCCACAAGCTTCACAATCCCCAAGCTTCACAATCCCCAAGCTTCACAATCCATATAGCTTCACAATCCCCAAGCTTCACAATCCACAAGCTTCACAATCCACAAGCTTCACAATCCCCAAGCTTCACAATCCCCAAGCTTCACAATCCATATAGCTTCACAATCCCCAAGCTTCACAATCCATATAGCTTTACAATCCCCAAGCTTCACAATCCACAAGCTTCACAATCCACAAGCTTCACAATCCCCAAGCTTCACAATCCCCAAGCTTCACAATCCCCAAGCTTCACAATCCCCAAGCTTCACAATCCACAAGCTTCACAATCCCCAAGCTTCACAATCCCCAAGCCTCACAATCCCCAAGCTTCACAATCCATATAGCTTCACAATCCCCAAGCTTCACAATCCACAAGCTTCACAATCCATATAGCTTCACAATCCCCAAGCTTCACAATCCATATAGCTTCACAATCCACAAGCTTCACAATCCCCAAGCTTCACAATCCCCAAGCTTCACAATCCATATAGCTTCACAATCCCCAAGCTTCACAATCCACAAGCTTCACAATCCCCAAGCTTCACAAGCCACAAGCTTCACAATCCATATAGCTTCACAATCCACAAGCTTCACAATCCCCAAGCTTCACAATCCATATAGCTTCACAATCCCCAAGCTTCACAATCCACAAGCTTCACAATCCCCAAGCTTCACAATCCCCAAGCTTCACAATCCATATAGCTCTTCACGTGTCGTTCGTATCTGGCTTCTCTATGTGTCTTCAGCTTTATGTTTTCCTATAGGTAGTCTAGCGGTTTTGTGGCAGTCCGTTGACTTGAAGGCTATAACTACTGACGACTATCGATACTCAGTTTCCCGGCTGGCGGCTATAATTCCCTCCTCGATCCTCACCTCGGTGATCGGATATCAGACCAAGAAAGAACTCGAACACAGTATGTTTATCTGGTAGGTTAACCTAACGGAGCTCCAAGCTAACTCTCTAGCAAAACCGCGGGGTTGCGTTTTTCCGCGCTCCGCTCCGACTTATATAATCTTCTCGAAACCGAGGGGATGAAAACTTAGCAACGGCAAGCAAGAGGATTTGTCCTGAACGAGGTCACAGCCTCAACTCTAGCAGTCATAACTCATAAGCCTTGAGCCAGTTGGTTGGTAGGCACACCAACTTCTTTTCTATGGTAGCGGGGGGGCAGCCCTGAAACGCATTAGCTAAGTTAGGAAGTGTTCCCGCTTCTACCGAGATCTCTTTCCTACTGTTCGTTATCCCTTTCCCCTTCATCGATCCGGTCTTCTTGTGCGGTCCCGGCCTTCTCCGGCTTTCGTCTCCAGGCGGGGTCCAGGTCAACTCCTCATCAGTCTCCCCCGCGGGCCGGTTCCAACCAGTTCCAGTTTTGCTGTCGGTCCGGGCCGCGTTCGCGCTGTAATGAAAGGGTGAGCTCCGGGCGTGTCCTCATCTAACCTCTCTGCTTTCAGTTGCTTGCCCTCTCTACTGTTGCTATTTTCTGCCTGATTTTATCCTAGAGCTCTCTTGAATTCGTTTCAGATTTCTAAGTCTTATAATCCACAAGCTTCTCCTTCATGTTAGGGTACGTCAGTTAGATGACTGTGAATAGCTATTCGACCTAGGAAATGTGACATTTTTGGGGTTATGAAAGTACCCAATACATGTATGTAGTGCAACTGTAGGAGCTAGAAGCGCTGAAACCACAGACTAACAAAATGTACCGAAACTATGAGCTAATGAAAAGGTAACTAAATTACCAAATCGAATATGAATGAATTTATTCAAGTCTCTCTTAGGCTTCGACAGGCTTTAAGAAATGAATAAGTTGCACTGTTAAATAATGAAGTGTGAGACATACTCCGCCTGCCCTGTATGCGGCTGCAGCCCACCTCAGTCTGACCAATCCGGAAAAAAACAGCAGAAAAACAAGGATCTCTACGCGTCTCGACCGCAGCTACCCAAGCAGACTAGCTCTAGACTAGCCAATCTCAATGCCCGAAAGAAAATAACAAAGCTGAGGTTCGAGGGCCAAGCCAGTAACTTGAGAATACGTGGCACAGAAGACTCGCAGAAAATGCTTTGGGGTGGCTTGATGGTTGCCTAGCAACGACCCAGAGAGAAGCTGCGCAGCGCAAACCCCACACTGCTACAACCCGTGTTGTGCCTATGGGTTTTAGTTGGTAATAAAATACACTGCCTTAGATAATGAATACTCGGTACTGCGAGTTCTGAGATGTGAGTCTCTCGCATTCATAATAGGGCCTTTAGAGGCCAATGTTTGAAAGTCTTTCTGCCATGTGAGCAGATCATGTGAACTGTCACAAGTACCCATTACGTAGTGCTATTCTAGAGGCGCTGAACCCGCAGACTGACAAAAATTTACTGAATTATTTCCAGTCTCTCTGCATGGTAAACGCTCTCTGTAAACGTTTCACTTGCCCTGACAAAGAAATATAATAATTTCGAAATATCGGCAACTATAACAATTCAAACCTTTCATGGTCTTTTTACCGTGTCAGTGCCCGGGATTGGAGGCTCTCCTCTCTCTCCCCCTCTCTCTTGCTCTTTCTCTCTCTCTGTTTTCTTCTTCACTCTATGTCAATTCGCTCTCAGTAAACGATGACAAGGCTGCCCGTAGGCTTGGTTTGAGTCAAGTACGAAGTTGAATATTTTAGACGAGCGAAATATTGCAACGATTGTGCGATAGGTGGCGAGGCCAATATATAAACTTAAAAGACAGGCAAGTGAGTGGGCTTAAAACTAAGAATCGATCACTACTGAATATTGTCGGGTCCACCCCAACTGCCAGCCGGAAAACTGCCAGCCGACAACTGCCAGCCGACAACTGCCAGCCGACAACTGCCAGCCGACAATTGCCAGCCGAGAAAACTGCCAGCCAGAAAACTGCCAGCCGACAACTGCCAGCCGACAACTGCCAGCCGACAATTGCCAGCCGAGAAAACTGCCAGCCGACAAGTTCTAGCTAATTGAATCTACTGTAGCCTACTTATTAGCTAA
This sequence comes from Macrostomum lignano, assembly GCA_002269645.1. Classification (NCBI taxonomy): domain Eukaryota; kingdom Metazoa; phylum Platyhelminthes; family Macrostomidae; genus Macrostomum; species Macrostomum lignano. The sequence goes on along the minus strand of NIVC01002155.1, from coordinate 32,767 downwards.
GTAAAAAGCACGAAACTGTTTGGCTAGCAAAAGGCTTGTGGGGTAGCCTTAAATGTCGCCCTTCCCTTCCCTAATTTTTTAAGATTTCCATTAGAAGTATATATGTGAAGGAGAAGGCATTCTGTAATGCCTATTGTAAATATTTCTGTATTGAAAGTTTATTTACTTTATTATTTAATTTGCGATTGCGATTGCTATATGACGCAATCCTAGATAAGTCTATTAAATTACTTTACTTAAATAAAGCTTTCAAAGAAAGAGCAAAGGCTACCTAAAATACGAAATTTGAATGCTTTCTCCTTCGCATATATACTCAGCAACATTGAAAAGTCGCCACTCTGTGCACCAGTGAGCAATTTCTCTGGGACCATTCTGAAATAAAAGATCGAGAAAACTGATCGGGTATCTTAAATCCGTCCAACCCTCGCACACCGATCGACCACTTCATTCCTCAACCCAAGTCTGCCGCGTGACGTAGCTAAGTTACGTCACTCGCAAAATTGACTTGCACTCTCAAAAGTGGCGACCACAGACGGAATCTTCCATGATGGCGACTTTTCAATGTTGCTGAGTATATACTTCTAACTAATGGAAATCTTAAAAAATTAGGGAAGGGCGACACTTAAGGCTACCCCACAAGCCTTTTGCTAGCCAAACAGTTTCGTGCTTTTTACTTAGCTAAAAGTAGGCTACAGTAGATTCAATTAGCTAGAACTTGTCGGCTGGCAGTTTTCTCGGCTGGCAATTGTCGGCTGGCAGTTGTCGACTGGCAGTTGTCGGCTGGCAGTTTTCCGGCTGGCAGTTGGGGTGCTCCCAATATTGTCATGTCAAGAGAGAGAGAGAGAATGTACACAGAGCAGCGTACATCGGGGTAGGCTGGTTGGCCAGTTTAGAGTTTTTTCAAGCATTTTTTTATATCAAATTGGTTGGCAAGGTGATAGACGCAGGTCGAAAGACACACTGCTCACTGGGGCAAAGGCTGGCGACTTTTCAATGTTGCTGAGTATATTTGATAATTGGTTTGGTAAAACGGTTTCTCCCGAGTAATCTGGACATCTGCTCGCGTAGCGCAACTTGTCAATTATTTATTTAACCATTGTTTAGCAATTTGACGATCATTATTCACATTTTTAATGCAGAACAATCCATTACTACAAACAATGCATTGTTTGTAGTAATGGATTGTCTAGGCGCGATCCATAGACAATCGTTGTCACGCACTGCGACCGCTGATTATTTATCCATTGCTAATCGCAGCAGACACTCAGACACGATTGCGTGCCATGGAACTGCACACTTTTCGGACCCCGCCCCTCAGTCCCGAACCCCACACCTCAGTCCCGAACCCCACACCTTAGTACCGAACCCCACACCTCAGTCCCGAATCCCACACCTCAGTACCGAACCCCACACCTCAGTCCCGAATCCCACACCTCAGTACCGAACCCCACACCTCAGTACCGAACCCCACACCCCAGCCCCGATTCCCGATTCCCACACCCCAGCCCCGATTCCCGATTCCCACACCCCAGCCCCGATTCCCGATTCCCACACCCCAGCCCCGATTCCCACACCCCAGTCCCGATTCCCACACCCCAGCCCCGATTCCCGATTCCCACACCCCAGCCCCGATTCCCGATTCCCACACCCCAGTCCCGATTCCCGATTCCCACACCCCAGTCCCGATTCCCGATTCCCACACCCCAGTCCCGATTCCCGATTCCCACACCCCAGTCCCGATTCCCGATTCCCACACCCCAGCCCCGATTCCCGATTCCCACACCCCAGCCCCGATTCCCGATTCCCACACCCCAGCCCCGATTCCCACACCCCAGTCCCGATTCCCGATTCCCACACCCCAGCCCCGATTCCCGATTCCCACACCCCAGCCCCGATTCCCGATTCCCACACCCCAGCCCCGATTCCCGATTCCCACACCCCAGCCCCGATTCCCTATTCCCACACCCCAGCCCCGATTCCCGATTCCCACACCCCAGCCCCGATTCCCGATTCCCACACCCCAGCCCCGATTCCCGAATCCCACACCTCAGTACCGATTCCCTATTCCCACACCCCAGCCCCGATTCCCGATTCCCACACCTCAGTCCCGAATCCCACACCCCAGTCCCGATTCCCACACCCCAGTCCCGATTCCCACACCCCAGTCCCGATTCCCGCACCTCAGTCCCTAACCCCACAGTCCAGCCTCGAACCGCATATTTGTAGATAAAGGAGAAATAACTATGAACGCAATATTAGACATTCAGTCAGGTGAAAAAACTAAAATATATGTTTTATGTGCTTTTCTTCTAAAAATAATGTTTAAGATCAATTTTTTTTATCTTTTACAATAAGACAATTAAAAACATGCGTTAAAACTTAAACAATTGCTGTTTACCTTGTAAAGTAAATAGTTGATAAATAAGTAAAGTAATAAAATTTAGATCGGGTTTCAGAGGGGAGAGCTTTTGATAAAGTATTTTACTTGGATAAGGACCTCACTGTAGATAAAGCCCAGAAAGAATACAAATAAACAAGAAACTTTTCTGCGCAGCCTACTATAGACACCCCACGTCTATCTACCATAGACACTCAACAGCTCCCTACCATAGACACTCAACAGCTCCCTACCATAGACACTCAACAGCTCCCTACCATAGACACTCAACAGCTCGTTACCATAGACACCCAACAGCTCCCTACCATAGACACCCAACAGCTCCCTACCATAGACACCCAACAGCTCCCTATCATAGACACCCAACAGCTCCCTACCATAGACACCCAACAGCTCCCTACCATAGACAGCCAACAGCTCCCTACCATAGACAGCCAACAGCTCCCTACCATAGACACTCAACAGCTCCCTACCATAGACACTCAACAGCTCGTTACCATAGACACCCAACAGCTCCCTACCATAGACACCCAACAGCTCCCTACCATAGACACCCAACAGCTCCCTATCATAGACACCCAACAGCTCCCTACCATAGACACCCAACAGCTCCCTACCATAGACAGCCAACAGCTCCCTACCATAGACACCCAACAGCTCCCTACCATAGACAGCCAACAGCTCCCTACCATAGACACCCAACAGCTCCCTACCATAGACACCCAACAGCTCCCTACCATAGACACCCAACAGCTCCCTACCATAGACACCCAACAGCTCCCTACCAGACACCCAACAGCTCCCTACCATAGACACCCAACAGCTCCCTACCATAGACACCCAACAGCTCCCTACCATAGACACCCAACAGCTCCCTACCATAGACACCCAACAGCTCCCTACCATAGACACCCAACAGCTCCCTACCATAGACACCCAACAGCTCCCTACCATAGACACCCAACAGCTCCCTACCATAGACACCCAACAGCTCCATACCATAGACACTCAACAGCTCCCTACCATAGACACCCAACAGCTCCCTACCATAGACAGCCAACAGCTCCCTACCATAGACACCCAACAGCTCCCTACCATAGACACCCAACAGCTCGTTACCATAGACACCCAACAGCTCCCTACCATAGACACCCAACAGCTCCCTACCATAGACACCCAACAGCTCCCTACCATAGACACCCAACAGCTCCCTACCATAGACACCCAACAGCTCCCTACCATAGACACCCAACAGCTCCCTACCATAGACACCCAACAGCTCCCTACCATAGACACCCAACAGCTCCCTACCATAGACACCCAACAGCTCCCTACCATAGACACCCAACAGCTCCATACCATAGACACCCAACAGCTCCCTACCATAGACACCCAACAGCTCCCTACCATAGACACCCAACAGCTCCCTACCATAGACACCCAACAGCTCCATACCATAGACACTCAACAGCTCCCTACCATAGACACCCAACAGCTCCATACCATAGACACTCAACAGCTCCCTACCATAGACACCCAACAGCTCCCTACCATAGACACCCAACAGCTCCATACCATAGACACCCAACAGCTCCCTACCATAGACACCCAACAGCTCCATACCATAGACACCCAACAGCTCCATACCATAGACACCCAACAGCTCCCTACCATAGACAACCCACAGTCGTCAATGAGTTTTTATCCAGCGATTTCTCAAAAAAGCCGGCTTGCAGCCCAACTTCATGGTTCTCAATGTAATCCATCTCCCTCTTGATCTGACACTGCACGCAGCTGGCGCAGAACACAGTGGTGCAACAGTCGTTTATGATGCTGCCTTGGATATTGTACCTGGGTTACACGATAACAGTTTTTCGTTTTTTTTCTGAGTTTTTCGATGAGAGTCACTGAGCTGCCGAGGCAGTCAAGACAGATCGGGGTGCAGCACTATTAATCCATACAATCCGAGATGCAGCAGCAGAGCTCGCAGAAGCCGCAATCGGTCAGGCAGCAGTTGCAGTCGTCATCAAAGCAACTGCACTGGTCGGAGTTCGACTGGCACTGCTGCGGCGGATGCTGTGGCCTCGGCTGCTTGCCAACAACCGCAGACGGGTACGGCTGCGGCGGATGCTGTGGCACGGCTGCTGGCCAACACGCAGACGGGTACGGCTGCGGCTGGGACATCACCGTGTACACCGTTTGAGGCTGCATCTCTGCGAACTGACAGCCGGGTAGGAGGCAGCATATTTAGGTTGTAAAATCAATTTATAAATCTAATCGGTTCGGAAGTCAAGGTGAAGAATGCAATCGCTCAGTTTCTAATAAAGATCCAACAGTGTTATGAAATTTACATAGATTAGAAAGACAGATTTTTCTATAATTCAACTTTCATTAAATTTCCAACTGAATCTTTAATTGAATTTTTAATTGCTCAAATTTCACAATCTCTGATGTAGCGCTAATTGCCGAGCGCTGGCAGAGCAGAAGGTTTATTTAATGGTAGGGCTGGGCTGCGCGCCTAATGTAACGTAATTTAACATAAGCTTCACAATCCCCAATCTTCACAATCCCCCAGCTTCACAATCCCCAAGCTTCACAATCCCCAAGCTTCACAATCCCCAAGCTTCACAACCTCCAAGTTACACTATCCTCAAGCTTCACAATCCCCAATCTTCACAATCCCCCAGCTTCACAATCCCCAAGCTTCACAATCCCCAAGCTTCACAATCCCCAAGCTTCACAATCCCCAAGCTTCACACTCCCCAAGCTTCACAATCCCCCAGCTTCACAATCCCCAAGCTTCACAATCCCCAAGCTTCACACTCCCCAAGCTTCACAATCCCCAAGCTTCACAATCCCCAGCTTCACAATCCCCAAGCTTCACAATCCCCAATCTTCACAATCCCCAAGCTTCAAAATCCCCAAGCTTGAAAATCCACAAGCTTCACAATCCTCAAGCCTCAAAATCCATAAGCTTAACAATCCCCAAGCTTCACAATCCCCAAGCTTGAAAATCCACAAGCTTCACAATCCTCAAGCCTCAAAATCCATAAGCTTCACAATCCCCAAGCTTCACAATCCACAAGCTTCGCAATCGCCAAGCTTCACAATCTTCAATCTTCGTTCATGTTAGGGTACGTCAGTGAGATGATTTTGAATAGCTAGACGACTTAGGAAGTGTTATATTCGAATATTTTTGGGATTATGAAAGTACCCAATACCGGTACATGTATGTATTGCAACTCTAAAAGAGCTAAACTACCTAAACTACGAGCTAAAGAAAAGGCAGTTAACTTACCGAATCGAATATGATTGAAATAATTCAAGTTTCTTAAGCTTCGGCAGCCTTTTAAAAATGAAAACACGAGTATGCGGCTGCAGCCCACCTTAGTCTGGCCAATCCGGAAAAACAGCAGAAAACAAGGACCTCAAGCAGACCAGCTCTAGACTATAGCCGATCTCAATGCCCAAAGGACAATAACAAAAGCTAAGGTTCGTGGTCCGAGCTTGCGTTTTAGTTGGCAGTAAAAAGCGCTGCCTTTGATAATACTGCGAGTTTTGAGATGTGAGCCTCGCATTCACAATAGGGGCTTTTCGAGGCGAGTGTTGGTGTTTAAAAGTCTTTCGGTCATGTGAGCAGAAGATGACAAAAGAATATAAATAGCTTTTAGTAGCAATATGTAATGCTATTCTAGGAGCGCTGAACCCGCAGACAGACAGAAATGTTGAATGAATTATTAAAAATCTCTCTGCATGAGTTCTCTATCCAACGATTTTCTGCGCTGCTATAAAAATGGAAGTACGAGATATTACTCGAATTCGAAATATCGGCAACTAACACTTCTTAACTTTTTTGTTTGTCTTGTTGCTTTGCTGTGTCAGCGCCTTCGGGATTAGAGGCTCTCCTCTCTCTCTCTCTCTCTCTCTCTCTCTCTCTCTCTCTCTCTCTCTCTCTCTCTCTCTCTCTCTCTCTCTCTCTCTCTCTCTCTCTCTCTCTCTCTCTCTCTCTCTCTCTCTCTCTCTCTCTCTCTCTCTCTCTCTCTCTCTCTCTCTCTCTCTCTCTCTCTCTCTCTCTCTCTCTCTCTCTCTCTCTCTCTCTCTGTCTCTCTCTCTCTCTCTGTCTCTCTCTCTCTCTCTCTCTCTCTCTCTCTGTCTCTCTCTCTGTCTCTCTCTCTCTCTCTTTCTCTGTCTCTCTCTCTCTCTCTCTCTCTGTCTCTCTCTCTCTCTCTTTCTCTCTCTGTCTCTCTCTCTCTCTCTGTCTCTCTCTCTGTCTCTCTCTCTGTCTCTCTCTGTCTCTCTCTCTCTCTTTCTCTCTCTGTCTCTCTCTCTCTCCCTCTCTGTCTCTCTCTCTCTCTTTCTCTCTCTGTCTCTCTCTCTCTCTCTGTCTCTCTCTCTGTCTCTCTCTCTGTCTCTCTCTGTCTCTCTCTCTCTCTCTCTCTCTGTCTCTCTCTCTCTCCCTCTCTGTCTCTCTCTCTCTCTCTCTCTGTCTCTCTCTCTCTCTCTCTCTGTCTCTCTCTCTCTCTCTGTCTCTCTCTCTGTCTCTCTCTCTGTCTCTCTCTGTCTCTCTCTCTCTCTTTCTCTCTCTGTCTCTCTCTCTCTCCCTCTCTGTCTCTCTCTCTCTCTTTCTCTCTCTGTCTCTCTCTCTCTCTCTGTCTCTCTCTCTGTCTCTCTCTGTCTCTCTCTGTCTCTCTCTCTGTCTCTCTCTGTCTCTGTCTCTGTCTCTCTCTCTCTCTCTCTCTTTCTCTCTCTGTCTCTCTCTCTCTGTCTCTCTCTCTCTCTCTCTCTCTCTGTCTCTCTCTCTGTCTCTCTCTCTGTCTCTCTCTGTCTCTGTCTCTGTCTCTGTCTCTCTCTCCGTTTCTCTCTCTGTCTCTCTCTGTCTCTCTCTCTCTGTCTCTCTCTCTCTCTCTCTTTCTCTCTCTGTCTCTCTCTCTCTGTCTCTCTCTGTCTCTGTCTCTGTCTCTCTCTCTCTCTCTGTCTCTCTCTCTGTCTCTGTCTCTGTCTCTCTCTGTCTCTGTCTCTGTCTCTGTCTCTGTCTCTGTCTCTGTCTCTCTCTCCCTCTGTCTCTCTCTCTCTCTCTCCCTCTGTCTCTCTCTCTCTCTCTCTCTCCCTCTGTCTCTCTCTCTCTCTCTCTCTCTCTCTCTCTCTCTCTCTCTCTCTCTCTCTCTCTCTCTCTCTCTCTCTCTCTCTCTCTCTCTCTCTCTATCGGTTATCTGACTCGGTTATCTCTCTATTTTTCTTCTCTCTACTAACCGCTTCAGAGAGGACAGATTAGAGCAGCTAACCTGTTCGAATTGTTGTAAATTACTCAACTGCAGTTGCCTGAGGTTGGAGGCTTGCTGAATTATGATTTATTATTATTTTTGTAGCGTTATTTCCTCCAGTTATAGCTGTCTCCGAAGATCCTACATTGCGTAGTCCCCAGCGCCATTCCCATTTGAAGATATATTTTATTATTGGTTTGGTGAAACGGTTTCTCCCGAATAATCTGCACATCTGCTCGCGTTGCGCAATTAACTTGTCTATTATTTGTTTCACCATTTGTTACTCGCATCAGCCACTCAAAAGACAACATTGCGTGCCATCGAACTGTACACTTCTCTGACCCCACACCTCTGTCACGAACCCCACACCTCAGTCACGAACCCCACACCTCAGTCACGAACCCCACACCTCAGTCATGAACCCCACACCTCAGTCCCGATTCCCACACCTCAGTCACGAACCCCACACCTCAGTCCCGAACACCCACCCCACACCTCAGTCACGCCTCAGTCCCCACACCTCAGTCCCCCACACCTCAGTCACAAACCCCACACCTCCACACCAAACACAGTCCGGCCCACACCAGTCTCGAACCGCACAGCTCCACAATGAACACAGTATTAGACATACAGTTAAGTGAAAAAAGCTAAATATGTGCTTTTCTTGCTGGTCTAAAATTTAATGTTTAGGATACATTTTATTTTATTCTTTACGGTGAAACTATAATTAAAAGTTGCTTTTGCTTGAAAAGTGTTAAAAATAAAATTAAGAAGGGAGAGCTTTTGATTAAGTGTTTTACGTAGATAGGACATCGTAGATAAAGACCTGCTGACAGAATACAAATGAAAAAGAAAATTTTCACTGCATATAGCTATTATAGTAGTATCAAGTGAAGCACGTCAATCTTAAACAGAGTTTTGAGTGTAATGATATCTGAGAATTTTTGTTCTTGCAATAGAGTCAACTTTTTGCCGGATGCAATAAAAAGGTCAAGGTGTTTACTGCCATCGACACCCCACCCACGTACAGCTCACCACTAGACAGCCCACATATCTCCTTATCCTAGACATAAAAGTCGTTTCCATTGCATAAACTACCTACAGCTCAATAAAATAGACACCCAACATCTACCCTATCATAGACTACCCACGGCTCCCTACCATAGACAACCCACTTCTACCTACCATAGACAGTAGACACGCTACAGCTCCCTACCATAGACAGTAGATACGCTACAGCTCCCTACCATAGACAGTACAGCTCCCTACCATAGACAGTAGACACTCCACAGCTCCCTACCATAGACATAGACACTCCACAGCTCCCTACCATAGACAGTAGACACTCCACAGCTCCTACCATAGACACTCCACAGCTCCCTACCATAGACATTAGACACTCCACAGCTCCCTACCATAGACAGTAGACACGCTACAGCTCCCTACCATAGACAACCCACAGTCGTCAAGGAGTTTTTATCCAAGGAGTTCTCAAAAAACCGGCTTGCAGCCCAGCTGGTTCTCAATGTAATCCAGCTCCCTCTTGATCTGGCACTGCACGCAGCTGCCGCAGAACACAGTGGTGCAACAGTCGCTTATGATGCTGCCCTGGATGTTGTACCTGGCCCTCAGCTTCACTCGGTAGGCGATGAGAGTCACGGAGCTGCCCAGGCAGCCCAGACAGATCGGGGTGCAGCACTGCTCACCCATGCGCTCCGAGATGCAGCAGCAGAGCTCGCAGGGGCCGCACCAGTAGGTCAGGCAGCAGCCGCAGATGTCTTCAAAGCAGCCGCACACGCCGGAATTCCACTGGCGCTGCTGCGGCGGCTGCTGGCCAACCACAGCAATCGGGTACGCCTGCGGCTGTGAGGTCACCGGGTGCACTGTTTGAGGCTGCATCACTGCGGACTGACGGCAGGGTAGGAGGCAGTATATTTAGGTAGGAAAATTCAAATTTATACATCTCAGAATTCAAATGAGTGAAGAATGCAATCTTTCAATTTCTAACAAAAATCCAACAGTGTTATGAAATTTACATAGATTAGAAAGAAAGATTTTCCTATAATTTAACTTTCCTTAAATTTAAAATTCCATCTACTTACTTTATTTGGCTGAAATTTCACAGTCCCTGAATTTACTATACGTTGCCCAAGCCTCAGAATCCCCAAGCTTCACAATCCACAAGCTTCACAATCCCCAAGCTTCACAATCCCCAAGCCTCACAATCCCCAAGCTTCACAATCCCCAAGCCTCACAATCCTCAAGCCTCACAATCCCCAAGCCTCACAATCCCCAAGCCTCACAATCCCCAAGCCTCACAATCCCCAAGCTTCACAATCCCCAAGCCTCACAATCCCCAAGCTTCACAATCCACAAGCTTCACAATCCCCAAGCTTGAAAATCCACAAGCTTCACAATCTCCAAGATTTTCGTTCACATAGTTACGTGAGTTAGATGATTGTGAATAGCAATTCGACCTAGGAAATTTGACATGTTCGGGTTTATGAAAGTACCCAATATGTAGTGCTATTTATTATATTAATAGCGCTGAACCCACAGACTAACAAGATGTACCGGAACTACGAGTTTATTAAAATGCAGTTAACTTACCGAATCGAATATGAATGAATTTATTCAAATCTCTCTTAAGCTCCGGCAGCCTTTAAGAAATGAAGCAGCTGCAGTGTAAATAGTCAAGTATGAGACATACTCCACCCGCCCTGTATGCGGCTGCAGCCCATCTCAGTCTGGCCAATCTGCGAAAACATCAGAGCAGAAAAAACAACGACCTCTACGCGTCTCGACCGCAGCTACGCAAGCAGACCAGCTCTAGACTATAGCCGATCTCAATGCCCGAATGAAAATATAGCTAAAGCTAAGGTTTGAGGGCCAAGCCAGTAGCTTGACAACACGTGGCACAGAATGTTTTGGGGTTGCTGATGGTTGCCTAGTAAGGATACAGAACAGAGAGAAGCTGCACAGCGTAAACCCCACAAAACCCCAAACCCCTCAAACCCGTGTTGTGCCTATGCGTTTTAGTTCTCAAAATAAAAAAACACTGCCTTTAGATAATACTCGGTACTGCGAGTACTGAGATGTGAGCCTCGTATTCATATTAGGCTCTTTAGAGGCCATTGTGTTTGAAATTCTTTCTCTTATGTGAACTGAAGATGACAGGAGAATATAAATAGCTATCAGTAGCAATATGTAGTGCTATTCTCGAAGCTCTGCACCCGCAGACTGACGAAATGTTTAATGAATTATTTGTCTCTCTTAGACTTCAACACACACACACACACACACACATTCACACACTCACACACACACTTTTTTGGCCTGACGAAGAGCCCACAGGCTTGAAACTGGTAGCCTATTTACTAAATACGCCGTGACCGCTCTTCTTTCTCTCTCTGTGTACATCTACCTTTCTTCTTCTCTCTCCTAACCGTTTTAGAGAGGACGGATAAGGACAGCTAACCTGTTCGCAACCCCTCAGTACCAAATCCTGTGTAGGGCAGGCCTCGTAAATGAACTACATTCTTTTACCATATGCAGGATATGGAGCTGCAAAAAAAGTACCAAATCCCACACCTCAGTCCCGATTCGCACACCCCAGTCCCGATTCCCACACCCCAGTCCCGATTCCCACACCTTAGTCCCGATTCCCACACCCCAGTCCCGAATTTCACCCCTCAGTACCGAATCTCACCCCTCAGTACCAAATCCGAAACCTCAGTACCGAATCCCAACCCTCAGTACCTAATCCGAAACCTCAGTCCCGAACCCCACACCTCAGTCCCGAACCCCACACCTCAGTCCCGAACCCCACACCTCAGTCCCGAACCCCACACCTCAGTCCCGAACCCCACACCTCAGTCTCGAACGGAATACTTGTAGCTGAAAAAAAAAATATTCGACATTCAGTATTAGGTGGAAATATGCTCAGATAGTGCGTTTTATTGTGCTTTACTTGCTGAATTAAAAGAATAACTTAAAGTTGAATATCAATTCCTTTTTATCTTGTATTACGATAGAAGAGAAAGTAGAAAATTAGAAAAAGTATTCCTTCAAATTTAAAGAGTTGCTTTGTAGCTTGAAAGGTATTAAACAAATGACGTTTAGATCCGGTTTCAAAGAAGGGAGAGTTTTCGATAAACAATTTCAGATAAAGGCAAGATAGTATACAAGTTAAGAAGAAATGTTTCGTGCACATGTATAAAAAAATTACTAAACTCTATCTTAACTTACATGAAGGTGACAGCGTTAAGAACATATAGCTGTTAGTAGTATCAAGGGAACGACATCAATATTAAATAGTTTCGAGAGCAATAGCTTTCACTTCACGGGATGCAAAATTAAAATTCACATAGATGAAATCTCTACCATAGACACCCCACAGCTCCCTACCATAGACACCAGTAGCTCCCTACCATAAACACCAGTAGCTCCCTACCATAAACACCAGTAGCTCCCTACCATAGACACCAGCAGCTCCCTACCATAGACACCAGTAGCTCCCTACCATAGACACCAGCAGCTCCCTACCATAGACACCAGTAGCTCCCTACCATAAACACCAGTAGCTCCCTACCATAAACACCAGTAGCTCCCTACCATAGACACCAGTAGCTCCCTACCATAGACACCCGCAGCTCTCTACCATAGACACCAGCAGCTCCCTACCATAGACACCCGCAGCTCTCTACCATAGACACCAGCAGCTCCCTACCATAGACACCAGTAGCTCCCTACCATAGACACCAGTAGCTCCCTACCATAGACACCAGTAGCTCCCTACCATAGACACCAGTAGCTCCCTACCATAAACACCAGTAGCTCCCTACCATAGACACCAGCAGCTCCCTACCATAAACACCAGTAGCTCCCTACCATAGACACCAGCAGCTCCCTACCATAGACACCAGTAGCTCCCTACCATAAACACCAGTAGCTCCCTACCATAAACACCAGTAGCTCCCTACCATAGACACCAGTAGCTCCCTACCATAGACACCAGTAGCTCCCTACCATAGACACCAGTAGCTCCCTACCATAGACACCCGCAGCTCTCTACCATAGACACCAGCAGCTCCCTACCATAGACACCAGTAGCTCCCTACCATAGACACCAGCAGCTCCCTACCATAGACACCCACAGCTCCCTACCACAGACGCCCACACTCCAAAGCGCGTGCCACCCCAGTCGCCAATAAATCCCTAGTTCTCAAGTTCTCAAGTTCCCAAGGTCTCAAGTTCTCAAGTTCTCAGTTCTCAAAAAGCCGGCTTGTAACCCAGCTGGTTCTCAATGTAGTTCAGCTCCCTCTTGAGCTGACACTGCATGCAGCTGGCGCAGCACACCGTGGTGCAACAGTCGTCCAAGATGCTGCCCTGGATGTTGTACCTGGCCCTCAGCTTCACTCGGTAGGCGATGAGAGTCACGGAGCTGCCCAGGCAGCCCAGACAGATCGGGGTGCAGCACTGCTCGCCCATGCGCTCCGAGACGCAGCAGCAGAGCTCGCAGGGGCCGCAGAAGTAGGTCAGGCAGCAGCCGCCAACGTCTTCAAAGCAGCTGCACAGGCCGGAGTTCCACTGGCGCTGCTGCGGCGGATGCTGCAGTGGCACCGGCTGCTGGCCAACCACCGGGGCGGCGGGTGGCGCAGACGGGTACATGGCGTACGGCTGCGGCTGGGACATCACCGGGTGCACCGCTTGAGGCTGCATCACTGCGGACTGACAGCCGGGTAGGAGGCAGCATATTTAGGTTGGAAAATCTTTTTGACTTAGCTGCTTCGGCTGACTAATGCGACTGAAGAAATGCAACCGTTTACTTCCCAAAGAAGATCCTACGTACCGAGTATCAGATATACTGAGATTAGAAAGACGGTTAGATTGTCTTCTTATAATTTAAATATTACTTAAATCTTCACAATCCCCAAGCTTCACAAGCTTCACCATCAGCAGCAGATTCATCAGATTCACAATCCAGATTCACAATCCAGATTCACAATCCCCCAGATTCACAATCCCCCAGATTCACAATCCCACCCCCCCAGATTCACAATCCCCCAGATTCACCCCCATACAATCCCCCAGATTCACAATCCCCCAGATTCACAATCCCCCTAGATTCACAATCCCACCGGATTCACAATCTCCTAGATTCACAATCCCCCATATTCACAATCCCCAGCTTTACAATCCCCCAGATTCACAATCCCACAGATTCACAACCCCCCCCCCAGATTCACAACCCCCCCCAGATTCACAATGCCCTCAGATTCACAATCCACCAGATTCACAATCCCCCCAGATTCACAATCCCCCAGATTCACAATGTCCCCAGATTCACAATGCCCCAGATTCACAGTCCCCCAGATTCACACCCCCAGTTTCACAATGCCCTAGATTCACTATCCCTCCAGATTCACAATGCCCCAGATTCACACCCCCAGGATCACAATGCCCTAGATTCACTATCCCTCCAGATTCGCAATGCCCCAGATTCACACCCCCCAGATTCACAATGCCCTAGATTCACTATCCCTCCAGATTCACAATGCCCCAGATTCACAATCCCCAAGATTCACAATTCCCCCAGATTCACCATGCCTCCAGATTCACCATGCCTCCAGATTCACAATGCCCCAGATTCACAATTCCCAGATTCACAATCCCCCAGATTCACAATCCCCCAGATTCACAATCCCCAGATTCACAATCCTCCAGATTCACAATGCCCTCAGATTCACAATCCCCCAGATTTAAAATTCCCAGATTCACAATGCCCTCAGATTCACAATCCCCCAGATTCACAATCCCCAGCTTCACAATTCCCATTGTGAACTCGTATAATTGCAAAAAGGCACCTAAGTAATAAAAATGTAATTAAGCTTACCGATTCGAATAGATATGAAATGAATTATAAATGAATTATAGATGATCTCTTGTAGTATTCGGCAGGCTTAATAATATGATGAGACTGCACTGTTAAATAGTGATATATACTACCACCTGTGCTGTATGCGGCTGCAGCTCACCTCAGTCTAGCCAATCCCAGTTAGATTCGAGTCGTGCGGGCCAGGTTCTCACCTGTCTCTCTCTCCCCCTTGTTTTTCTTCCTCGTTTTCCAAACCGGATGGCAGGGTCGGGGGGATCAGAGCCCGCGAACTCGAAGAGAGCTCGAATCTGTTTGATTCCATTCCTCTTGCCCCATCTCCCCTCCCCAGCTTCTTTTCGCACTGTCTGTCTCAGTCTGAGCTGTACGCTGAGCAGAAGATGAGAGTGTCCCGATGCTTGCAGCGATGCACTGAGCTCTGTGCCAGCACTGATGCGCAGAAGTAGGACAAAATAAAGCCCCGCAATGAGAGAGATGGGAGAGGGAGATAAGAGATTGAGGGAGATGGGAGATGGGAGAGGGAGATGGGAGAGGGAGGTGAGAAATGGGAGAGGGAGGTGGGAGATGGGAGAGGGAGATGGGAGATGGGAGAGGGAGGTGGGAGATGGGAGAGGGAGATGGCAGATGGGAGAGGGAGGTGGGAGAGGGAGATGGGAGATGGGAGAGGGAGATGGGAGAGGGAGAGGGAGATGGGAGAGGGAGATGGGAGAGGG
>NIVC01002155.1:0-12500 GCA_002269645.1 Macrostomum lignano | reverse complement strand
TACTTTCTACTGTCAGTAGAATAGCTTGCATCTATTTTGAGTGAGCGGTTTCAAAAACTATAACTCACCTGCCGACTGCCGGACCCTTTCAGTCGTTTTTCGTCTTCATTGTCGCTCTGAGAGTCCTGAGAGTCAGACGGACCCATTAGGAGACTGTCAAACTGTAAAGTATGAGAGATGGAGGAGCAGGGCGCTCAGAGGGAGACTGGGAGGCAGACTGGGAGGCGGACTGAGAGGAAGACTGGGAGGGAGACTGGGAGGGAGACTGGGAGGGAGACTGGGAGGGAGACTGGGAGGGAGACTGGGAGGCGGACTGAGAGGGAGACTAGGAGGCAGACTGAGAGGGAGACTGGGAGGGAGACTGAGAGGGAGACTGAGAGGGAGACTGGGAGGGAGACTGAGAGGGAGACTGGGAGGCGGACTGAGAGGGAGACTAGGAGGCAGACTGAGAGGGAGACTGGGAGGGAGACTGAGAGGGAGACTGAGAGGAAGACTGGGAGGGAGACTGAGAGGGAGACTGAGAAGGAGACTGAGAAGGAGACTGAGAGGGAGATTGAGAAGGAGACTGAGAGGGAGATTCAGAGGGAGACTGGGAGGGAGACTGGGAGGGAGACTGGGAGGGAGACTGGGAGGGAGATTGAGAGGGAGATTCAGAGGGAGATTCAGAGGGAGACTGGGTGGTAGACTGGGAGGGAGACTGGGAGGGAGACTGGGAGGGAGACTGGGAGGGAGATTGAGAGGGAGATTCAGAGGGAGATTCAGAGGGAGACTGGGTGGTAGACTGGGAGGGAGACTGGGAGGGAGACTGGGAGAATAATAAGGGATGAGGAGTTAAGGAGTCTACATGGAGGAAAACTGGGATTAAAACCGCCATGAGAGGCAGAGTGAAAGTGAGCCCCTGTGGACTCACCTTGGTTGCTGCTGTGGAGTTTCTGGGTCTTCTGCTGGAGCCAGCTAGGTCTCCGTCTCGCTGTTTGATGGGATCCAGTTTCTAAAATTTCCGTTTGGCCAATTGCACAAAACTGCAAAAGCAGTTAATTGAGATATACAGTGTGCAAACGTGTTTACCTTTGAGGGCTTCAGAGCGTCTGAGTCGGAGCCATACCCTGAAATTAGGATGCGTGGATGCGTAAAAGATGCTCTGGAAAACTTCTCTTCCCACAGATCCCTAAGCTTCCCTTCCCACAGATCCCTAAGCTTCTCTTCCCACAGATCCCTAAGCTTCACTTCCCACAGATTGACCCACCTTGACCCGCCAACCCCCACAGAAACGCCCCAACCCACTCGGACTTGAGCTGCCCCGCAGCGCCAACGGCGAGAATCTGCCGCTCCGATCCAGAGAGCCGCTCGGCGCCGGTCTTTCCGCGCCGTTCAACGACAACGGCGCCAGCCGGCCGCCGCCGACCCGCCTGTCGGCCAGAGACGCCGAGGTGCCGATGCCGCTATTGTTATTGTTGAGCTCCTGGAAGCTGCCCCGCCTGCCGAGGGAGCTCGCTCGGCCGCGCAGCGCCGGCAGCTTGTCGTCGGCCTCGTTGTCGCTGCTCGAGCCCGGCCTGGCCAGCGAGGAGCTCCGCCCGCTGCCGCCGCCGGCGTCCTTGGCGGGCACGGCAAGCACGGCGGTCAGGAGGGTGCCGCAGACCACCTGCTGGACGCTGATCGGGCGCAGGGCGGTCACCAGCGTGGGCTCGAACAGGCAGCCGCCAGAAGCTGAGGAAGAGTATCGACTGCCGCCGCCCCGCCGCCTGAGGTCGCGGGCTTGAATCCCAGCTTGCCGTGCTGGGGATCGCCGAAAGCGTACAGCTGGCCGGTGCGGCTGCAGACACACATCGAGTGCCGCTCGCCTGCGGCCACGCCTGGAGATTGGTGATTCAGAGATGCAGAGTCGATATGGGGTTATCGGTTTGAGATATTCTCTCATAAAGTCTCACAATCATTCCTGAAGTCTCGCAGTCTTCTCTGAAGTCTCAAATCATTCCTGAAGTCTCAAAATCATTCCTGAAGTCTCACAATCTTTCCTGAAGTCTCAAATAATTCCTGAAGTCTCACAATCATTCCTGAAGTCTCGCAGTCTTCTCTGAAGTCTCAAATCATTCCTGAAGTCTCAAAATCATTCCTGAAGTCTCACAATCTTTCCTGAAGTCTCAAATAATTCCTGAAGTCTCACAATCATTCCTGAAGTCTCACAATCTTTCCTGAAGTCTCACAATCATTCCTGAAGTCTCACAATCATTCCTAAAGCCTCACAATCATTTTTGAAGTCTTTCAATCATTCCTGAAGTCTCACAATCATTCCTGAAGTCTCTCAATCATTCCTGAAGTCTCACAATCATTCCTGAAGTCTCACAATCATTCCTGAAGTCTCACAATCATTCCTGAAGTCTCTCAATCATTCCTAAATCAACTCACAGGCTACTTTGAGCTTCTCCAGTCCGGACACGACTTTCACAGTCGGCGCGTAGGTGCAGCCGGTGCCGAGGCCCAGCTGCCCGGACTCGCCGCTGCCGCAGACGTACACTCGACCGTTCTCAGTCAGCACCAGAGTGTGCTCAAGGCCGCAGGACACCTGTGAAAATAAACAAAATAAAATAACCGATTTTTATTTTCAAATTTGTGATTCAATTTACACTACTGAGAAAAGTAAACGAATAAAGATTTGAAGAGTAAAATCTCATTTAAAATCTTGATATAACGGCTCTAATCAGTCTCACCATCTGCACCCGTCCGGGCACCGGCACCGGCTGCGGGCTGAACAGAAACTCCTGGTCCTCGGCGTTGCGGATCCCCAGCTTGCCGCGCTCCGTCTCGCCCCAGGCGTACAGCCGGCCGTCAGTCAGCACGCAGGCGCAGTGGTAGCTGCCGGCAGACACGGCCGCCACTCGGCCTGGCAGGTGCACCGGCATGGGGTCCGGGCTGCCCGGCAGGTCCGGGTCTTCCTGGCCCAGACAGCCTTCAGTGTTGCCGCCCCAGGCCAGCAGCTCGCCTGGCAGAGGAAGAGAGAAGATCAATGAGGATCAGCCTGAGTTGTCTTAGGCTTTTTCTTGTGTTCTCATAGTTTATCCTGAGGTCTCATGGTTTATCCTGAAGTCTCATTGGTTATCCTGAAGTCTCAGTTCACGCGCTGAGGTCTCACAGTTTATCTTGACGTCTCATAGTTGGTTTTGAGGGCTCATAGATTATCCTGAGTCTCATTGCTTTTACTGAGGTCTTCATTTTTAACCGGTCTCCTTTCTTTTCTTGAATGAGTCATCTCCTCTCCTGAAGTGCCACCAATAATTATTCCTGTGTATTGCTGCATTCATGGGTCCCCTGAATGTTTTTCTGAACTAATCCTCGAGCTCATTTTTGCGGCAATTTGAACTTACCTTTCTTAGAAACGGCCAAGCTGAACGCCCGCCCCGCCGCGAGGTCACGAACTTCAACATTCTCCAGCTGCTCCACCTCCACCGGCCGCGTGAAGTCGGCTTCGTCGCCGGTGATCTGACCGTCCGAGTTGTTCCCGTAGCCGTAGACAATGCCGTCGTCTGCCAGCACCAGCGTGTGCGTTGGGCCGCAGGCAACTTTCACAGCTTTGACGCCGTCTTCTTTCAGCTGTTTGACCACTGCGGGTTTGGCCTGGGTGGCCTTGCTGCCCAACCCCAGCTGGCCGTAGTCGTTCAGGCCGAAGCCAAACACCCGGCCGGAGGCGGCCACCATCACCGCGTGGCCTTCGCCGCAGTCCATGGAGACGATTTTGTCATTTTTGACGTAAAATCGGTTTGGCACGTTTTTGCCGAATGCGAAGATTGCGCCGGAGTCTGCAAAAAATAGATGGTCATCAGTTTGCTGAGATTCCATTGTGATATTCGTTTTAAACAGAAAAGAATGAAATATATACTGGTATTTATTTATGATTCAATTAAAAAATTTTCAGTTATAAATAAATTAGGCCCTATGTTCTTTCAATGGATTTTTTTATGGACAATGGACAATTTTTTTCAATGGACATTTTTTATACTTCATGTCATGAGCATGTGTATGAAGTGTTTTAGTTTCAATAAAGAAACATCGTTAAGTTCCTATAATCACGAAAAATGTACGCGCAATCCAAATTCCTTTAATCGTTGATTTTTAAGAAACAAATACAAAATAAATTATCCAAAATGAAAATGGCTCAAATAAAATTTCAAATGTCAGTTTCATGTGAGATTTTTTATTTATGTAATTTATAATATATTCTTAGAGAGCTAAATTTCTGCAAGTGTCACAGGAGTTTAATAGAATTTTTTCACTCAAAATGCGCACTATTTTTCGTATCTTACCTGGAATATCAAAGTTCAGTTCGCTTGCATCCATTTGAAAGAATTAAATGCCTTTGTTGATAGTGAAGCACAACTAAGAAGGTATTAGCTATATCCAAGTACTCCTTTTGCTTCAAAGAAAAGGCGTTTAATTTACCAAAAATATTAAATAACTATCTACGACCTACGGGCTACGTGTATCTTATTCTTTAATTATATGAAATACAATGTATGCTTGCTTTGAATTAAAAGGCGTAAATGAGCCCTCAGCCATAGCAACTACACCGTTTTTTAAAATAATTCAGCTAAGTCGGTATAATATGTATTTTTCTTATAAAAATAAGCTTGCTTTAGGATTTAAAAATTATAGTTTAAGTTATTTAACGGATAATATAAATTTGTTAGACTTAACATTTAAATATTTTACACCGCTAGCTTCGATTAATTTTTTCGTATTAATCAAACATGCCGTTTTGCCTGCACAAATTACCGGTTTTTCTATACAGACAGCAGGATAGCTAGGATTCGTAAAGGAAGAATTTTGAGTAATAGTGGATTGCACAAACTATGTACGCATGGATCCCATCAATTAATTAGGGGCATTCATAATTTTATCAAGACTTATAATTTTTCAATACATTTAAATGCTATCTGAGGCCGGCAATCAAGCAAAGTTTCATCAAGCGAAATTTCATTTGTCCCTATATCGCTTTATTATGCATGTTTTTTTAGATTTATCGATATTTTTCATTCATGCAGTTTTCTCAGACGAATTGTTTAATGGCCGAACCCTGTACGTACAAGCTGTGTATTTGGCGCTTCGCAAAAAGCAATTAAGACTAATACAACTGTATTTCGAGCAATAATATAGTTGCCTCATCGTCAGGGAGTGGCGAAGAAACAGCTAAATACCACCTCCCATGACATATTCGATCTATATATCCGAGCGTAGTGCAAGATCTCCAGCTCCAGCTTGCAACAGTGTCTGCCAGTCGATCATTTGCTCTCGTCCAACACACGGACTATTCAAAGTGAAACCTGCGTCAATCGAAAATCGGTCTGATTGGCCCTTAGACCCGCAACTGCAAAGAAGTCACGTGTTTTTACCGTGCCCTTTGAGACGAGATAAAATATAGCCCTGGAAGCAATTAATTGCAAAGAAGCAATTTGTTCAGCTATGCGCCTATGCGCGCACTTCGTCAGTACTCGTAATAAAGTAATTGGATAAATTTTCACTTTAAATAATTTTCAACATCACCTTCAACAGAGATTGCTGACACAGCATGCGCTGGGTCAACTGCTGGCTTCTGTACAGCCTGCTGCTGCTGCTGCCAACCATCACGATCTGCAGTGCAGCTGCTCAAAACCAGTCAATCAAGTCAGACAGTCGTTTTGAAGTCGCTCTGCTGAGCTTGTGCGTTGAAGAATCGTCCAGCTGGGCTGACGAGGCACCAGCGCTGCAGGCCCTGGAGCCGGTCATTAACAGCCTTACGGACCTGTTCCCCGATTTCCGAATTAAAATCTATTATTTCTGCGTTGACAAGGTGAGAAAGTCGAGCTTGCGCTTTTGCTGGAATTTGATTCAAATTCTGTAGAAATGCTACGCAAAGGGGAGGTTATGACAGGAGCGCGTCGCCACCGGGGGGACAGAGAGGATCGACATGCCCCCCCCCATAAAAGATATGGGTGGGACATGCCAATGCTTTGTCCCCCCATCCCACCTTGTGACCCGTTATGGAAATCAATAATTTTGCTGCAGGGCGACAAAACACAGTGCCTGCAGCACCTAAATGAGTGCCTATAGCGCTAAAATGAGTGCCTGTGGCGCTAAAATGAGTGCCTATGGCGCTAAAATGAGTGCCTGTGGCGCTAAAATGAGTGCCTGTGGCGCTAAAATGAGTGCCTGCGGCGCTAAAATGAGTGCCTGTGGCGCTAAAATGAGTGCCTATGGCGCTAAAATGAGTGCCTGTGGCGCTAAAATGAGTGCCTGTGGCGCTAAAATGAGTGCCTGCGGCGCTAAAATGAGTGCCTGCGGCGCTAAAATGAGTGCCTGCGGCGCTGATATGAGTTCCTGCGGGCGCTAAATTGAGTTCCTGCGGCGCTAAAATGAGTGCCTGCGGCGCTAAAATGAGTGCCTGCGGCGCTAAAATGAGTGCCTGCGGCGCTGAAATGAGTTCCTGCGGCGCTAAAATGAGTGCCTGCGGCGCTAAAATGAGTTCCTGCGGGCGCTAAAATGAGTTCCTGCGGCGCTAAAATGAGTGCCTGTGGCGCTAAAATGAGTGCCTGCGGCGCTGAAATGAGTTCCTGCGGGCGCTAAATGAGTTCCTGCGGCGCTAAAATGAGTGCCTGCGGCGCTAAAATGAGTGCCTGCGGCGCTAAAATGAGTGCCTGCAGCGCTGAAATGAGTTCCTGCGGGCGCTAAATTGAGTTCCTGCGGCGCTAAAATGAGTGCCTTTGCGGTAAAATGAGTGCCTGCGACGCTAAAATGAGTGCCTGCGGCGCTAAAATGAGTGCTTGCGACGCTAAAATGAGTGCCTGTGGCGCTAAAATGAGTGCCTGTGGCGCTAAAATGAGTGCCTTCGACGCTAAAATGAGTGCCTGTGGCGCTAAAATGAGTGCCTGCGGCGCTAAAATGAGTGCCTGCGGCGCTAAAATGAGTGCCTTCGACGCTAAAATGAGTGCCTGTGGCGCTAAAATGAGTGCCTGCGGCGCTAAAATGAGTGCCTTCGACGCTAAAATGAGTGCCTGTGGCGCTAAAATGAGTGCCTGCGGCGCTAAAAGGAGTGCCTGCGGGCGCTAAAATGAGTTCCTGCGGGCGCTAAAAGGAGTTCCTGCGGGCGCTAAAATGAGTTCCTGCGGGCGCTAAAATGAGTTCCTGCGGGCGCTAAAATGAGTTCCTGCGGGCGCTAAAAGGAGTGCTGACAACACAGATTCTGAAAATAATGTACATATAGAAATAGCAGTCATGTACACGTAGTATTCTGGGCTTTGTCCCCCACCATAAAATCCATGGTGACGCCCCAGGTCATGACCTCCCTGGTACGGCAAACATTAAAAATTTTGAAACTTGATTTTTTAAAACTATTTTTACATCTTTTGTGTATTATCAATATTACAGACTTGTAGCGACCAAAGCATTCATTGAAGGGTACTTCAGCCAGCCAGCGAAAGCATTGATAGTCGGAATGAGCAACTCGCGTCAGTCTGAGGAGGTCTCAGCTGTTGCCAGCCTGTACCGTGTGCCCATGGTGAGCTGGGGCTGAGCACAATGAATGCTGAGCACAGAATGCTGCACACAGTGAATTCTGCACACAGTGAATTCTGGCTCTTTAGGAACAGCTGTTGATCATATTAGGGAATGTGGCTTAGAGTGTCGGTTTTAAGTGTTGGATGGTGTCAGCTAAAAGACAGTTAGGTGTCACTAAATGGCATTCAAGAACGGGCGTCAATATGGGCACTAAATACTTGAAAAAATGAATAAACAATTTCAGCTGGCATTTGGGAACTCGTCTCCCAGCCTGTCCAACAAGGCTGTCCACGGCAGCTACAGCAGGCTGCAGCTCACACAGGCAGAGTTCAACAAGGCCATCTTGGAGGTTCTCAAGCGATACAGCTGGCGCCGAGTTGGAATTCTGGCTTTGGACAAAGAACCTGCGTATTCAGTAAGCTCTGGTTCCTGCGTCTGAGCCTTCCCTGACACCCAACCCGCCTTAGCTGACACCCAACTGCCTTCCCTGACACCCAACTGCCTTCCCTGACACCCAACTGCCTTCCCTGACACCCAACTGCCTTCCCTGGCACCAAACCCGCCTTAGCTGACACCCAACTGCCTTCCCTGACACCCAACTGCCTTTCCTGGCACCCAACTGCCTTCCCTGGCACCCAACCTCCTTAGCTGACACCCAACTGCCTTCCCTGACACCCAACCCGCCTTAGCTGACACCCAACTGCCTTCCCTGACACCCAACTGCCTTCCCTGGCACTCAACTGCCTTCCCTGACACCCAACCCGCCTTAGCTGACACCCAACTGCCTTCCCTGACACCCAACTGCCTTCCCTGGCACTCAACTGCCTTCCCTGACACCCAACTGCCTGTAGAGATCTCCAAGCATAGTAGCCTACTAAAAGTAGCAAGATAAAAACATGAATACCATTTAAAACTAACATGCGTCATACTCTATTTTCAGTAATATCACGTAAACAGCGAGTGATTGTTACATAGTCCAAAAAACCGGTTTTCAACCTAAATTTCCAAATATGGTAAAGGTCAAGTTAAATGCGATCTAGGCTTCACCCCTTTCCTATGTAAAACCCCACCGGTCAAGAGACAAAGTCCATCTTTTGATTCTTATCAATAAAACCAGTTTGAAGCTCAAGGTCGAATGAAATCGTGTATAAATACAAGCGAAAATCCGAGCTGAAACCTCAGACTCGGAGCAGCCTTAAGAGATCTTAGGCTTAGCCAGAGTTACTAAGCAAGGCTATATCTCTGAGAGAGACAAACACCAATTGGTAAGCCTTTGTTCGAGTCTTTGTTATTTGAAGTCTGTTGTTCGATTATTGAGAGCTGTGTCATTGCCGGCCGTTACTGATAAGTCGATTTATTGAGTTATTGAATTTGAGGCCTCCCTATTCCTAAGGGATTGGATAGGATCTGCGGACCGATTCCGATACTCTTAGTTGATTACTGACTGATTGATTTTGGTACCCTAGAGTAACCGATAGGAGCAAACGACTCCGATTCCGTTATTTCTAGAAGAAGACGCCCTTTCGGAGGACCTCGTTATTGTTATAGAGTTGACTTTGTTATTAGGGCGCATCTCTGCACTCGAGGAATATATTGATTTCTGCACTCGAGGAATATATCGATTTCTGCACTCGAGGAATATATCGATTTCTGCACTCGAGGAATATACTGACGTCGACGGACTAAGTTATTAAGCTCTCATATTCGGCCGATTCTATAATTCAAGAAGACTACTCCGGAGGAAGAATATTTGAAGAGACGAGCTCGGAGAACCTGCCCGACAAAGAAGAGGAGCCCGCATCAGTAAGTGAACACTGAACTTTGTTCCCAGGCTTGAGGTCTGGAAGTGGGAGTTCGTGCGTTTAGACACTAGATTAATTTCTCTCTCTCTTCTCTTTCTCTCTCTCTCTTTCCCTCTCTCTCTAGTGTGCTAAAGCGAACTCTTCATGCCTTTCCTGGCACCCAACTGCCTTCCCTGACACCCAATCCGCCTTAGCTGATACCCAACTGCCTTTCCTGCACCCAACTGCCTTCCCTGACACCCAATCCGCCTTAGCTGATACCCAACTGCCTTCCTGGCACCCAACTGCCTTCCCTGACACCCAATCCGCCTTAGCTGATACCCAACTGCCTTTCCTGGCACCCAACTGCCTTCCCTGACACCCAACTGCCTTCCCTGACACCCAACTGCCTTCCCTGACACCCAATCCGCCTTAGCTGATACCCAACTGCCTTCCCTGACACCCAACTGCCTTCCCTGACACCCAATCCGCCTTAGCTGATACCCAACTGCCTTCCCTGACACCCAACTGCCTTCCCTGACACCCAATCCGCCTTAGCTGATACCCAACTGCCTTCCCTGGCACTCAACTGCCTTCCTTGACACCCAACTGCCTTTCCTGGCACCCAACTGCCTTCCCTGACACCCAACTGCCTTCCCTGACACCCAACTGCCTTCCCTGACACCCAATCCGCCTTAGCTGATACCCAACTGCCTTCCCTGACACCCAACTGCCTTCCCTGACACCCAATCCGCCTTAGCTGATACCCAACTGCCTTCCCTGACACCCAACTGCCTTCCCTGACACCCAATCCGCCTTAGCTGATACCCAACTGCCTTCCCTGGCACTCAACTGCCTTCCTTGACACCCAACTGCCTTTCCTGGCACCCAACCCGCCTTAGAGGACACCCAACTGCCTCCTCTGACACCCAACTGCCTTCCCTGACACCCAACCCGCCTTAGCTGACACCCAACTGCCTTCCCTGACACCCAACTGCCTTCCCTGGCACTCAACTGCCTTCCTTGACACCCAACTGCCTTTCCTGGCACCCAACCCGCCTTAGAGGACACCCAACTGCCTCCTCTGACACCCAACTGCCTTCCCTGACACCCAACCCGCCTTAGCTGACACCCAACTGCCTTCCCTGACACCCAACTGCCTTCCCTGACACCCAACTGCCTTCCCTGACACCCAACTGCCTTCCCTGGCACCCAACCCGCCTTAGAGGACACCCAACTGCCTCCTCTGACACCCAACTTCCTTTCCTGGCACCCAACTGCCTTCCCTGACACCCAACTGCCTTCCCTGACACCCAATCCGCCTTAGCTGACACCCAACTGCCTTCCTTGGCACTCAACTGCCTTCCTTGACACCCAACTGCCTTTCCTGGCACCCAACCCGCCTTAGAGGACACCCAACTGCCTCCTCTGACACCCAACTTCCTTTCCTGCACCCAACTGCCTTCCCTGACACCCAACTGCCTTCCCTGACACCCAATCCGCCTTAGCTGACACCCAACTGCCTTCCCTGGCACTCAACTGCCTTCCTTGACACCCAACTGCCTTTCCTGGCACCCAACCCGCCTTAGAGGACACCCAACTGCCTCCTCTGACACCCAACTGCCTTCCCTGACACCCAACCGCCTTAGCTGACACCCAACTGCCTTCCCTGGCACCCAACTGCCTCCCTTGACACCCAACTGCCTTCCCTGACACCCAACTGCCTTTCCTGACACAAAGCTACATTCCCGATGCACTCAAAATGAACCAGCAGTCATGAAAATATTCCATTTTACAACTCCAGCTAAGCGTGCACTTCGAGTCAGTCCTGCTCAGGCATGCTCACAGGTTGAACGTCACCGTTGCCTACAAAGCAATCTACAAGAGCTCGGCTAGGGAGGCGCTAGTCAAGATGAAGGCAGGTCCTGGTTTCTATCGATTTTGTTTAGTTCTTCAATACTACTTAGTGTTGTGACAGCTAGTTCAGGGGGGCCGTAGCCCAGTGGTAGCGCAGCTGCTCTGGTGTGCCGCGACCCAGGCTCGATTCCAAGTGCAGCCACATTAATTTGGGGCTGAATTGGAATCTCGGCTTGGCTCGCTTGTGCAATTAACGGCCTTGAGAGCCAACCCCCCCCCAGGCGCAGTGAAGTGTACATGCCTAACGATAATATAAAGTTAGGGCCGCTGTACACTCCTGTGTGAGTGTGTGCCTGCGTAACGTATCCGCGCGCTTGTATGCCTGCTCAGGGGAGTCGGCGGAATGGGCAGAAATGCCTCTCGCCGGTTGTGTGCCAATGACGCTTAAAGTGCGCCAGGGTGCACACAACCCCCCTGCCTCTAATAAAAAAAGACAGCTAGTTCAGTTCGAATTTAAAGAAATACTCGTACGATCTTGGTCGTGTATTTGTATAGCATGGAATTCTAGCTGTACAAGACTTTAAGGAGTCACCCGCGTTTAATACTCGTATCGCTGACGCATGCAACTCGCCAACCTGACAAGGACCACTAGAAGTTACCGTTACTAGAGGTAACTTCTATGGGTCTTTGCAACCTGATCGCAGGCATTATACACATCCAAAAGACTATATCCGCGTTAAGGGGGGCTAGCCAGGGGGCAAGGGGGTAGCCAGGGGGCAAGGGGGCTAGCCAGGGGCAAGGGGGCTAGCTAGGGGGCAAGTGGGGCTAGCCAGGGGGCAAGGGGGCTAGCCAGGGGCAAGGGGGGCTAGCCAGGGGGCAAGGGGGCTAGCCAGGGGGCAAGGGGGCTAGCCAGGGGCAAGGGGGCTAGCTAGGGGGCAAGGGGGCTAGCCAGGGGGCAAGGGGGCTAGCCAGGGGGCAAGGGGGCTAGCCAGGGGGCAAGGGGGCTAGCCAGGGGGCAAGGGGCTAGCCAGGGGGCAAGGGGGCTAGCCAGGGGGGCAAGGGGGCTAGCCAGGGGGCAAGGGGCTAGCCAGGGGCAAGGGGCTAGCCAGGGAAGAGACAGAGCTCACGCACTCCCAAATTAACCGATGACCCTGCTTAAACGAAAGCCGACCAAAACGCTGGAAGCCCTAACAAACGATGGCAGTATATTATAAGTTCTGCAAGCATGAATTCCCCCCATTAAACATCAACAGTCACAAGATATCAAGATTTCGTGGTTTTCAACCATGCGGCAATCGAGAGCGAGTGCTGCCGTGTCTGGTAAGTAGTGCGTGCGAT